>QVOB01016340.1:0-17469 GCA_014839585.1 Pseudomyrmex concolor
AAAAAAAAAAAAAAAAAAAAAAAAAAAACAACGAAACCTTAAAAACTCGAGAAAAAAATAAATATTTGTTTGTAATAAGTAGATACGTAATACAAGGTAAAAAATTAATAAATAATGAACAAATACGTACCATACATATTCTCTTGCATAAAAATTAAAAAAAGTTTCTTTAACATAAAAAATCTATAAATTCAACACGGTGTAGCAACGCTGCGCGAGAGATCCGACACACACGTACACACTCTCTTTCGAGCTTGCGAAAATTTCTTCTGAGAAGAGAATATTCATTCTATTGGTAACGAAATCAAAACTAAAAGATCACACACAAGCGATCACAGAGAGAAGAGTAGTAGCTTTCCCATTCGGTGTTTGACAGAAAAATAATCTGGTGGTCTACGTATAGAGTATATAGATATAGTCCATACATAAATAATGTGTAAGTTACGCTTGGCTTGTCGATAATACTACCGAAGCTGCTATACTGTCTGGTGGTGGTGAGTATATTCTGGTAGTTCAAAGACGCTTGGGGAGCAGCTGAGGAGTAGTTTCTCATCTCCGTGCTACGCTGAGCGTAGAACAGCGGAAAAGCGGCGGCGGGACCGCCGCCCGAGGCGGAATCCACTTCGAAGTGGCTCGTGGTAGTGCTTAGACACTTCTGGAGTTTCCTTATGCCCTGGGCGCGTGGGTGACGTTGATCTAACGTGACACCCTTGCGTGGCGCCGTGTTAATTTCCTCGTCGGTACCGCTAATCGCGCCGGCGGCGACGATACGAGTACCCGAGCGAGTTATGTTAACACCACCAGCGCTAGAGCCAGCACCACCTTCACTATTGTTGGCTCCGTTGGTACCGCCGCCGCCGCCGCCGCCGCCGCTGCCGACAGTGCTACAACCATCACTATTATCACCATTGTCACCTTTCTCACCACCAACACCCACTGTACTTCTTCCTGTCACCGGCAATACGCACATCCCGTTCATCTACAAATCAGTGACAAGTCAAACGTGGAGGAAGCATACTTGGTTGGTTTGTTTTTTGTTAATTGTTTTTTTGTCTTTTGTTTTTTTTCGATTATATAAAGCAGATTTTGTGTGCGAACTCGATTTGCAAAAACAAGTGTGTGTGTGTGTGTGTATTGCGACAATTACGGACTTTTATTAAATTGCCGGTCAAAGCAAAACAATAAAAGCGCATGGAAAATGAAATTTCATGTTTGTTGTAATTTTCGGTTGCCAAATTCTATTATATAGGTAATTGCTGTGTTTACGTATTTTATGCGGTACGTGTATTTTATTCGTTTGTGTATTTTTCTCTTTTTTTTTTCGTAATAGTATACGTCAAACTATTCCAGCTTGATAAATATTTATATATAAGTAAAAAGAATTTTATATTTTCATAATACTTCTCTTTTCAAGGAAATGAGGGAATCTAAAATTGTCTTGTTCATAAATTTCCTAACTTTTTCTTTTATATACGTACAGAGATTTCCACCCTAAAATCAAAAAAGATCAGAACTCCATCAAATATAATAAAAAAAAAAAAAACTGAAATAATGCGAGAAAAACGGATAGTTAATAACGCGCAATTGCTTTATCCCTCAGTTCCTTCACCTCTGATATTCACAACTAAAATGTGACGTACGTGAGAGCATTTCAATAAAGAAATCTCGTCTCCTATAGACGCTTTTTATTGAAAAAAAGTTCTCGTACAATAAAGGACAAATCTTAATCTCGACTAGCGACGTCTGGGAAATGACAATTCCTCAAAAACGACGAAAGTGTGCTTTTTTGAAATAGACATTCGTGTCAAGTGTCTCTCTCTCTCTCTCTCTCTCTCTCTTTCTGTCTTTCGAAAGCGAAGAGAGATTAGATAAACCGAGAGCAGATTCTTCAATTGGGCTTCATTTCGACTATTCGAAAAGTGATCTGTCGATTACAATTTGTGTGTGAAACAATATATAGTCATTGTTGTTGTCTGCACTGAAGATGTATTTGCAGAAGATCTAAGGAGAGAAACGTGAGAGAATGAGATAATTGTAAGACGCTTGCTCGTGTGTGCGCATCTCGTACTCTGGTTGCTCGCTATGTGGAATATCATATTATGCAGAGTCCTCTATAGCAGTCAGTCAATGTCGAGATAGAAATTTCATAGTGTTGGGCTCACACAGCGTCATGAGCGTCTTTAAATAGCACGCGTTATTATAGTTTCGCGTATTAATCTATCTAATTCGATAAAGAAAGAAAAAAAAACAAAAAAGAAACAGAGAGAAAAATGACTCGTTATCATTGATGATGCCACGACCAACAGTGTTGTTATTATTATTACTATTGCTATTTGCGTGCAAACCATCGAAAAAATTTCCAAAAGCTTTGAAAGCAATGTTGTACCGAGAGAAAGGTGTCTGAATAATATATTTATGTTGTTGCAAAAATTAAGAAGAAAAAAATACTATGACAAATTTTCGCATGTAGACACTTGCAGGCAGATGAAAGTGTGTAATCGATGTTACACACAGAATATGTTTAACGGTCTACGAATAGAATTTTTGTGGAAATTTTCCAGATCGCTACGTGCTACTAAAACGAGAAACAAGCACTGCCTGTCTCAATTTGTAACGTGTAATTCGGATATTTCACGATTGAGAGCTTCGTAACAAAGGAGTGTACTTTTCTCTCGGTGATTAGACAACTGCGAAAATATGAAAGACCTTGTTTTTACCTGAATCGAGCTTGCTGTCAGGGAAGACCGCAAAATTGATTTGAACCTGAAAAAGTGTTAAAGTAGAGTCTCTCTTCAGATTTCAGGTGTAAAACGCAATGTAAAATGGTGTTGGATGAAGGACTTGTCGCCGGTAACGATAACGGGATCGTGTTACATTTCCTTGCTTGTTGAGTATTCCCGCGGGAGAGAGGAGAGGTTGTAATATCTCCCAAAGTTTTGCGAGCACAAGAGCGTTTACAAGGAATATACACGCAATATAAACTTGGAGTAAAGTTGACACAAAATCGGATATCAAGACCAAAAACGGGAACAATGCACTTTATCTACTACGCATTCCGGGTATACTGATAAAATCTAGAAGGGCGGGGGGCGGGAAGGGAATACTAGAAAATCTTAAGTGTACAGCTGTTTCTCTCGACCTAGTGACCTATCGATCATCGGAGCGAATGAGTTGCATACTATGAATGGTTCGGCAAGATAACGCTTTAAGATAAAGCAGTCAATGCGCGGTTTGGTGAAGCGTTGACATCCTTTAAAATGTATTCGTCTGAGCGTCTATCACTCGGAGAAACTTCCGCTTACGTGAGATCGTAAATTGAGTAACGGTAATAGCGCAGAGATGCTTGCGTCCCCAATGCTTTTTTATTTGCGCGTCGTCGGAATCGCAACTTGATCGCAACCTATTTTGCGTCTTACAGATTTTTGTTAAAAAAAAAATATTTATATAAAAGAGAACTTGCGTGTCGGTGAGATTTTTGACATTTAATGTTAGACCGGAAATTTGAAAGTTCGTAGCTCGTGTGTATATATACAGAACATGTAAGCGCACTCTCTGATCAAGATCAGGAGAATGCATTTTAAAGAATTATCAGTTTCAGCATATATCGCGTTGTATTGTCCTCTAGCAGGGCATATTGTCTGCACTCTTCTATAAATTATCAAGGCCTTTTCTTCATAATTGAAGAAACGTCGACACACTTTCAGACAAACCTAAGTGTCTAATTATCGATGATCTTTATTGACTGACCATTATATTAGACTCTACATCTTGCCTGACCAAATTTCACAGCAGTTTCTTATTCCACATAACCACAAATGTTTATGCTGCGAAAATCTATAATATCTCCGTCACTATGATATGATAATTATTTTGCGATAACATCTATTGTGCTTTTATCGAGTTTTTTTTTTGCAAAAACGTGATCTCAAAGAAAAAACGATCGGAAACAATTGTTCCTATCGCGATATCTGATACAAACAATTGTTCCTATCGCGATATCTGATACGTCAAAAATATAAAAAACTATCCGGGAAAACTCATGGTTAAATTTAAATAAATATATAAATAAGTGAAACTTTTCATGTAATTGCCTATTTGTCATTTTCACAACAAAAATACGCGTATAAACGCATGCTCTTTAAAATACACGAAACAAAATTCCTGTCGTTTAAATTTTTCGGTGACGCGCGTCGTATGTGTTAAAAAACATTTCGATTGTATTATGATAGCATTGCTATGTTATCAATATGCATTGTACCGAACATGCAGTACTAATTACGTTGAACTAAATAATTTGCGAGCTATTTTATTCAATTTTATGCGTATGTGTGAGAATATATTGTTAGATTTATGTGATCTGTAAAGTGTCAAAAGAGATTTTTTTTCAAAAGATGTTAATATTTAATTTAAGACATATATATATATGTCTGTTTATATACACGATTAAACTATCGGTTTCATCTGTGTTCATTATGCGTTATATAGTAGTTTATCGTGATAATTTTCTTTCGGCACATGTTTATTAAAGGCTCATTATTGTTACCTAGATATTATTTGTTTCACATAAACCTTTGATGATATGATGTTTATAATGAGAGCCAATATTGGGTAATCAAAGTCATGTCACAATTTGTCCCCGTATCAAGTCAATAATAATCACTTCTCGACTAAAACAGAGAGAAGTGATATATTTGGCCTTGTTCTGCTCCAATTATCGAGTCGCGTTAAATTTAAAGTCTACAAAAATATGAACGTGCGCGTCTCCCGAACGGCTGATTTTATTTTAAAATCTCGCTTCGTCGATCTGTCGAACGAATTTTTACCCAATCTTGGCGGAGATGCATTATTATGAGCTGTGTTAACGTTTCCTCTGAAAATAACCTCGAACGCATCTAAGA
Source organism: Pseudomyrmex concolor (assembly GCA_014839585.1). Taxonomy (NCBI): domain Eukaryota; kingdom Metazoa; phylum Arthropoda; class Insecta; order Hymenoptera; family Formicidae; genus Pseudomyrmex; species Pseudomyrmex concolor. Next base: position 4,899 of record QVOB01016340.1, read on the forward strand.
GCATCCTAGGCTGTATGTTAAAAAAAAAAGCGGCAGAAGCACGTCCAGGACCAGCCGAGCTCTCTCTATGGTTAGTCTACACCCACCACAATGTTCTCAGTCACAGATAACTAATGCAATTTTAATATTGTTAATCGCCGATCGTTTTCGATCGTTTTAAGTAAGATTAATTACACGCACACATTCACATTTAACGTGAAAAATCTAAACAAAGTATATATGTAAGTATATAGATATCTCTAAGGACACACGGACGACACATAACGCTCCTCTACGTTAAATGTTAAACACTTACTGAATCTTCTTATAAGATTGCCGGTGAACGATTCGGTTGCGGTGGTTGCACTCTCTTCGCATCTTAGATCGCATACGGTCGACTCGTTCTTGGAAAATTTCAAATTCGGTACCGAGAGCAAGCGGCCTTCTCTCTTTGATTGCTTCATCTTGGTGATACGTTTAAGCCGCGGCGGTTTCGCTTCGTGCTCGGGCAGAGACAGGTTCATCGGTCTTACTGCCTCGGTTTTTATTCCGACATTGTCGTCACTTATTGCCGTCGGCTTTTCGCTCTCGTTTTCCGTCGTCGGGCTTCGAGCCTCTTGAATCTCTCGCTTCCTGTCATCGACAGGCGCCTGAGAGCTCTCGTGCCCCGGCGATTGATTTTCCGGCGATAACGAGGATTCTGAGTCGACACTTTCGACTGGCGACAACGAACGACTCGTGCTCGCCGTTTCGCTGATATTGCAGTAAAACGTGGAAGACTTTTGATTGCCTGTATCGCCGCCTACCTGCTGGCATTGGGGTACTTGCATGAGCCCCGACGACGAGCTCTTTCGGAAACACAAAAGACACACGTGTTGTAGAATTAGATTCACGAGAAAAGAAAGCAAATCCGCTGTCAATTACGGAAAGCGACTCGATGTAAGCACTCTCAAAGCAAAGTCGGAATAAAGTGTTTTTTGTTTTTGAGAGTCAAGCGATCTCTTTTATGAACTTGAAGTTAGTTTGTATGCGAAGTCGTTAGTCAAAGAAGGCAAGAAGAAGCATTGTCTTTATGTATCGTGTTATGAGAAAGTCGCACACGCTATAAATAGCGAAAATACTTGCAATGAAAAAAAAGCTGACTCGTATGACAGTCTATAAATAAAAATACGCGAAAATAAAAATACGAAAACTCTTGAAGTTATTGATTCTTGTGTATAACGATATAAAAAAATAAATAAAGCACGTATAAAAAGCATACAAGTACCCCATTTTGAGACGACACCAAGGACGGTGTAAAAGTATTTTTGATCTTCAGATCAACCTTGCTCAGTTGTCTCTTGAGACTAAATCCTTTCCAACCTTGACTTTTCTGACACTCCTCGCCGTTAGGCAGACTCCCCACTTTATTCGGTTCGCTCGTGGATTCCTCGGCGCTCGGTTTGTCGCCAGTGTTTCCCGTTGTCTGATTTTCATTGCGGGAACACGGTTGATGCTGCGCTTGTTGTTGAGTCGAATCTACCAGCTCGGATTCCAACGCGGATTCCCGCTGACTCTGATGGATTTAAGACGGTTGGGCTTTGCACAATCAAATCATTTTCGCAGGCAAAAAGAGAGAGAGAGATGATGAGATATAGATTTGAGCCTAGGAATATAGTGTACTCTAAAAAAACAATTGCTTTTTACACATCATTCTCGCGCTCGTGTTCCGTAAGTGTCCACTAACAGTGGTGTAGACTAATCCCCTATTATATCGTGCTGTTACATGATCTGCCGTGTGTCTGTAAACGCGTGAGAAACATGCCTTAAAAAGAAGCAGTAAGTATCAAGTTCAAACCGAAAGCCGTCGCAAAAACACGTGGTCACTTGTCACTTCCCAGGCTCGTGAAAAATCTTGTATTGAAGAGTGCAGACAGGACATAATAATAATAATTATTATATATGATTTTTTATGAATATATAAATAACTGTCTGCCTATCCGCTAAAGATGCCTAAGATGCTCGTAGAAACGTAGGCCTTCTACTTACTGTTGGTCAAAGGAATGTAATGTATGATCTAGAAACAAAGATTATATATTTCGTCCTTTGTTCGCAATATTAATTTCAATTTTTCCAAAGTGTGAGTACAGACTATCTCATAGAATTGCTACATTCCTGCCCGTTACTGAATCGCACGTATTATCGGGATATTTATAAATTATGAGAAAGAAGTATTAAAAAAAAAAAAAAAAACTAACTGACTGCAAGAATCACAAGTAATTACGTATGTTATTTGGGATATGCGAATTAAAAAATTCTGCACATTACATCTAATACAATTTGTTGAAATGGAAAAAAATACGATTAAATGGAAAGAAATACGTCATTGACATCTATATATATTTGTGTTATAATTCTTGTGCTGTAGAGGATGTTTATACAGTTTCTTCGATAAAAGAACAGCATGAAATAGCAAATATTGACTCTCGAAAATAGTATAAATCTCGATGAAAGATAATTTACAATGAAGAATATGATGTGAAACCAGCTTGTACGTATATCTTTGAGATGACGTATATACACATTTCTTATATTTGTGCAAAAAGATCAAGTTAATAAATCTTACCTACGTCGTGTCGTGTAAAATAAGCAAAAAGAGAGTCAACAGCATTACATTGATTATATGTACTAACATTTATATAATTTACTAAGCATGCGAATACACGTACAGGTATACAAGTATTGCTGAAAGGTGTAAGTGGATATTGGCTTCATACAATAGCTTCATAACAAACGTGGATAAAATCTGCGAACAGTTGTATCACTTGTGCTCGATAATAATTTTGTTTGTTTGCTTCATACAAGCAGAGGAAAAGTTAGAGATGATCTTTAAACGAACGGATGTAATTTATGCATTACATCAGTAAGAGGTAGCAGGTGCCGATATAAATACAAAAAATACACAAAAATTTTACGTAACTATCTGAGTGGAAGAAATTAAACGCCAAAATTTGCACAGTTGAACAAATTTACTTTTGTGACTGAGATAGCAGTTAAATGATAACAGTTAAATGTTTTTTTGCGCCATAAAGTACTTTACGATAATTTGAGGTCAAATTCACAAAGCTTAAACTTGATTTAACAGAAATATACCGAATTTTTAATGTTCATTAGCAGTAATTTACTCTACATTCTCCTAATATTTGTGTATGGATATATCTTTAATCACCTGCTATAATTCTCATCAATAATTGAATAATGCTGACATTTACTGATGTGATGTACATACGTAGCTGAAACATGTGATTTACAATTATTATATATATGTTTTGTTATATATAGATATTCCACATATGTTTTCGTAAAAATACTACTGTGTTATCTACATAAAAATTTCTAAGCACTACGTTCAACAATCAAATATCACGTATTAAGATAAAAAAAATATAACAAATATATTTTTAATTTTCTCACTAAACTGTAAAGATAAAAAAAACTATAAAAATAAAATGGGAAACACATTAATTAGTTTCAACTACATAAAAACTAATCACACGCACATGTGTACAAATTATTTTACTTTGTTTATATAAAACCGTCATTTAGTCATATCATCTTTAACTTTTCTTTTAAATATTACCTTAAATATTCTCAAATATAATTCAATATTCGGCAGAGATAATACTTTTCGATGTTAGTAAATTTTTATAGTTACTTTTATCAACATACCTGACAATTTTTTGCCGTATAGTACAATACATAAATACACGAAGTTAGCTGGCCACTGCAAATGTTTGATGTAAGAAGTTCATGTTGCATATTTAGTTATCTCTCATGCATAATAAGGCGTATCTTAATAACAATTTTTCTCTAATCGTATGCGTGTAAAAATTGTGATAAAAAAAAATTACAAATAATATTGCAAAAGTTTATATATTACTAATATACATATATTACACTTATGTTTATTCAAATAACATACGGTTTTCGAAGCAAGTTAATTATAAAGTATAATTTCAAAATGTTGCGAATAACACATCATATTTCTTTTTTAAATTGTTGTTGCGAATCTTTGCTTTATACGATTTTCATAAAAATCTATGCACATGCACAGATCCCATCAAACGTTTATGTGAGAATTGTTGTTTGTCATCACGCTTATTAAGTAACTAACATTTCAAATACTGTTTTCTATACTGTTTCTACTTCTCCATTTGTTTATCTGCACTCAGTTACTACATTCAATGTTTTATTATCTAATTACAAATTTAAGAATGTTGAAACCGAATGTTGTGTATACTATTGATTGCTACCTACTCAAATAATATGTAAATAAGTCTATAATTTTAACAGAGCAACACTGCACAACACAAAAAAACTATGACATTTCTTCAACAGAAATATGTTTGATCTTACTTGCTTCAATGGTAGACACAAAGTTAGCTAAACATTAAATGCAAAATATATATGTAAGTACAACGAAAAAGATTATTGTTCTTTTATAGAAAAACATAATTAACATCTATAACAGCTTGGTTCTTTTTTTTGTAATGAAACAACACTAAAAACAAAATATCTGTTTTAAAAAAATTTGAAATGCTCTTTTATAATACTTTAATTACTTAACATCTTACATTAGACCTGTTAGTAAATTATTATATATTGTTAATATTATATTGTAAAGTCTAAAGGGTTTTTGTGTATGTGTAATACAATATTTAAAGAATCAAAAAAAAATTTTATATCGCGGATATAATTTATAAAGGAATCTCTCGACACATGGAAAATGACAAGTTTGACCAGTTGAGTTGCCGATATAAAGCCCATTATTTCCCTTAAGACACGACTGCTCGAATTCTCTCAGATTTAGAGAAAAAAAGAGAGAGAGAGAGAAAAAGAGAGAGAGAGAGAGAGAAAAATAATATATCTTAATATCATCTGAAAAAATTTATCAAGCATTAAGTTGTCACACAATATTTTTTTAGATATTTTTATCATTACATTAATTTTATATCTGAGAATATATTATATATGTACATTAAAAAAAATTTACATAAAATCTGGTTCACTACATTATATATATAATAATGCATCTAAAAAATCTCCTACACGTATGTAAACACGATGTAAATATTTAATTTTTTATATAATTGGCAGTTTAAAGAGAAATGTATCTCGTTGCAATTAATACCTTCTTGCTATCCAAATTTGGAATGTTAACTATGTGAATAGTTTAACAAGCGACATCTAAAATACCTAAGAGAAACGTTTGTTAGTTATATATAAAAACAGTAATAAAAACAAACTAAGTAAATAATAAGCTAAACTAGAAAAATTAATTTATACATGCTAAAAAATAGTTGATCTAATAACATCTTTCTAAATTATTTATATCTTATACTTATATATTATGAGATGATTTTTCGTTATTTTTATCACGATTATAAAAATCACGTATTTTTAATTATGCCTGAATATCTTCTGTTAAAAGATCAGATTATTACCTTTCTGATTAGATATATGTCGTTGATTTCTAGAGAAAGTGTAGTTCGTCTTTTTGTTGCCAACATTTGCTTTGCTTTATAATATAAGGTGTTTTTAACAATGATAGATTATATGTGTAATATTTCAAGGATTTATAACATATAAAATAACAAGAAGAATCTCGAATTAAATTGCAGGAAGATTCTTCGAGCAAGAAATTACAGAGATATTTTTTAAATCTTTTAATGCTTTTTTTATTACAACGTTAAAAATATTGTGCAATGCATCATATTGTGCAATTAGGTAGTAGCTGTTACGCACACGCACGTATATTAATGTGTACGTGCGCGCGCGTGTCACATATAATAACAATCATTTGTGTTACAAAACGGATCGATAATTCATATTTACAGAAATGAAGGTAGAATATTATTCCATCAAGTTATGAAAAAACTTGAAAAAACTAAGATATTTTTTATATATAAACAGAAATTATTCCGCACATAGGAATTAAATTAGACATCTTATAATCATGCAGTGAAGAATAATGTTGGCACTCAAAGAAAGCGGAATGCAAGACGCCGAAGATTTATAAAACTTCTATAAGAGATCTTTCTAGACGTAATCAAGGGTAGGAAACTTAATGTGTATACAGTTCTAATAGAAAAGGAAGTGCATTTTCATATACCTGGTCTGTGCTTGGACTTCTTGCCTTGTCTTCATTTTCCCGTCTTAGGTCATCCTGTCGTTTGGGACTTCGTAAGACGCGCTGATAAGGATCGGATCCACCTCCGAGATCGCTGGTGTTCAACACGACTAGTGAAATCTTCTGCACGATGTCTACTATCACTAGTCCCGACTCGTTTCCGTAGGCCAATCTGCGAACACACATTAAAATATTTTTGCATTTCTGATATAAATATTTTAACAAATTTAACAACAAATTTCAGTTCATATGATATCGAATTAGCGAAGATTTATTCGATTAATGTGAGCCAATGTGCTGTATAAGTATTTTCAAATTTTTTTTTACAAGGTTTATCGCGATTCAGTTGAAAATACTTGACTCTCTGTAAGTTACATTTTATACTCACAGGCCATATGAGGAATTTAAGCTAAGAGATGTTATACTCTCGGGCTGTTCTCCACTAGGTGCAGTTGTCAAACAAATCAACGTTGCTTGAAAACCGGGAGCCCTTTTCTGCAGACCCGTCTTGACTTTCATTGGATGATTGAACTCCGTAGTCTTCGTTTCCACATTTCCCGTGGTGTTCCCAGGCACCGGAGATTCTCGATCCGGTGAGCCGGTATCAGCGTCTTTTCCAGGATCCACCGATAAGCATATCTCTAAAGTCTGCAACACAGAAAAAAAAGTGTTTCTATCTTTTTTTTCTGTAAGAGCGCAAAAAAGTTTCAAAAGAACGTTTCATTAAAAAAAAAAGTCTCCATAAAACTGTTTACAATGTACACATCAGAAAAGCGTGTCATATGCATAATTTATTTTCGTCATTTTGTCGTAAGTAAGCAAGTTCCTCTCTGCTAGATTAGAACGGAATGGGTGGTGCGTTAGTATAGTGCCACATTAAGGGAATGTAAAATAACTTACCACTACTTCGGACATACTCTCAATTTTCTTAAATTTAAACAAGACGACATGCTTGCCGCTCCCCGCGATAGCTAATTTCCGACTTTCGGGACAAAGGAAGATATGTTGAATTGCTAACGGGTCTTCCTCAGAATCTATACTAATCGTCCTAGTCTTTTCGAAAAGTTTCGCCGTCTTTAGTTTGTAAAGAACTTGTAATGTTCCTGCGGAAGCGTCCCAAAACTTTATACTGCCGTCGGCATGTCTGTGAACAAACATGTATGTAACTATAGAAATTTAAGGAATTTATCGATCATAGGCTAACATGCGACAACATATACGATGACATGTACAGTAATATATTGCTCTACACAGCGCGTTTTAACAGCTATAAATATATGTATATATACATCGTGTTATCGCAATCAAAAAGGCAAACATGAAGTCATATCCGTGATAATATTACCCGGTGAGAATAATCTCATTATAACTGCTAGAACTAGAACTCCACTCTCCACCGGAGATAGGCCATTCCTTCTCGCTAAAACCGGTCTTCTTCTGCGACTTAGATCCGACGGAATAAAACGCAGGTACTAAATCCGAGGGACAATCCGCGAAATACGCACAACATGTTACAGGCGATTCGTGTATATCCATAGGATACGGATTCTCGAAACACGGGAATCCGAGAGTTAACAAATCTATCACAACCAGATCGTTTTGTAGTAGAACAACAACAGCGTAAGGATCTTGATAATCTGAAAAGTGACAACGGTTCTAATAATAACGTAACGATCAGGCCGTTGATTAGAATAACACATTGTAATCGCAAAGAAAGCAACTTGCAAGCTAGCGCGTTGCAAGAAAAAAGTAATATTTTATTTAAGAATTATTGCGAAATATGTTCTACTGTACCACTAGCCCATGGACTATCACACAGCGTTACAAAATCTATAACATTATGCTCCATCTCAAGCACCGTAGTAGTTTTTCCATGTATCACTGTAATACTGGGCGTTCTCCCAGTGGTGTCATATGCCAATCCACCGGAAAATATCACATATGCTTCCCTAATAAAAATTTGCTTTTAGTAGTTTGTAAACTACTCGAGAAAGAGAGAGAGAGAGATTAACGATTGCTTACGCTCTAGCAACTAAACTATTCTACGATATAAAACAAAAGACGTATATGTATCTCTCTTTACCCTGTTCTCGACAACTTCCATTCTACTTTCTGAATGGGTTTGCAAGGTTCAGGTTCTCCGTCTTTAGTGGATTTTGCTGTTAAAAAGAGAGATATTAAAAAATTTTAATTTCGTCGATGTGATCGAACGAGGTTGTACTATCGCAATCGAATCTCACCATGTGGATATGTTACATTTGTTGGCTTTGCTTGCCGAACTGTCCAAGTCGAAAGAGAGCCGTCCGCGTGGCTGCACATGAATTGTTTACCTTCATGGTGCCATGTTATCGATTTTAATTGTTCGTCGGTCTGACACCTGTAGTCAGCACTCTTGGTTTTCAAGTCCCACAAAACGATCTGTCCTGACGCATATCCTATAAGCAACTGAAAGCAAATCATCCGTGTCTATGAAGTGCACCTTTACCTATCGTATTGAGACACACATATTTCCTTGAAACGAGAAATCGTGGGTATATATGTATATAATTTATACATTTTATAGATGACGAAATGTATATTCTTGGTAAACTCGATTCTATCGTCACGATAACTCATTTAACATAAACGTACAGAGAGATCAAGTATAAAAATATAAAGTGAGAACAATGCTTTCTACGAATTTGTGCGAAGGGCACATGTAAAACTCAGAAGTACGATGGATTGCTCTGCATGATACTGATATCAATGACTTGCTGAGAAAGAACGAATGAAGTGAGCGAAAAGTTTAAGTCATCGATAAAGTAAAATTTATAATTAAATGTAACGCAATTTGCTCGAGTTCGTCGATTGTGTTAAAAACCCGTGTTTTTGAAGAATTATTAAAAAAATAAAAAAATAAACAAAAGTCTTTGTGTATATAAAGACCCTTGCGCAATCTTATATTACAGTTGTTCAACAGTACTCTATAGCTATAAAAAGAAAAAATGTAAAAAGTAACATGTAACTCCATTGCAATTAAACTTGACTTGTTTCAACTCTTCTATGTGGCTAAAGAAAAAATTTAAAAAAATGCGCAACTTCTTCATTGCAATTAAAAAATGTAAACTAACATATATTTCTTCATACACACAGACACCACTGAAAGAAACGAAATAGTATATATTTTATACTTATGCGACATCATATATGTAATATCAAATTTTCACAATATATATGTATACATATATATCAACACATATCAAAGACACAGAGAAGGATGCAGATGCATCCTGAACACGCACTCCAAACAACTCGTCACACACTCATGATTTCACAATTAGTTAGTAAGGTAAACACATGATACGTTTGTCCGTTGTACTAACAATGAAACTCGTACAAAATGTGTAAAAAGATGAGTGACCATGATCGCGATATATGTGACTTTCTCATCAATTTGCAAAACCAATTTATAAAATTTCTCTTTTATCAAACACATCGGAACGAGATGATATATACATTTTCTATTTGAGTATCAAACATTGCGGACTTTTTATTTTCGATGAAAAAAGGCGTTTTTGACTCGTTTGTTTTTATACACACAAAACAGTGACAGCATGCACGCATGCACACATACAACATGCAAGCACACACTTGCACTTATATATTTGCTTGGATCGAGTCCAATCCAAGTTTGGAAGAAATATCGAAACGAACGCCAATATATAATATCGCGCGGGTTTTGTTTCTTTTATTAATGCGTCACACGATTAAAATTGAATAATGTCAATCATGAAATTATGATAAGAATGGGATAATAATGCAAAAAAAACGTACTCAAAAACGCGCGTACCTTGCTCAAATCTAAAGGATTATCACTCAAGTGTACTACAGCACCAGGATGGGTCTTTCTAGATCTGAAAAATATATATATTTATATATATATGTATATACACATACATGTATATGAAAATTATTTTTGTGTTAATTGTGAAACATATAAAAACACTTGTGTGCAGTTTTCATTTGCATGATCACGGTTTTTTTTTAGCTTAATTATTATTACGCTGCGTTCATTGAAAATGCCGATGATCATCATTATCCTTGTACGTCACAATTGACGCTGTCATTTATATTTTGATAATGAAATGCGATAAAGAAAACACATGGTCGATTACTATTTAGAAACAATAAACAATAAAGCATTCCTAAACAGTTACAAAGATTTTGTTGCGTATTTTAATGCCAATAAATTAAAGCGTAGAATTAACAGGAGGCTCGGTGTCTCGACAGCGATAAATTTTCGGAAAGTAAAAAAAAGATTTAAGGATTCACTTAGTTTAAGTGTCTCGCTATTGGGAATGTATTACATATATATTGTCCATGTATCTAGTTCTCATTAAGAGAGAGAGAGAAAGAGAGAGAGAGAGAGTCACACGTTATTTACGACTACATAAATTACTTTTAATGACGATATTAATTAATTAATATTTCGTAGCAAGCATTATCGGAAAAGAGATCTATAGTGATATAAATAAGAGCCAATATATTCCTGGACTTCGTTAAATAAACTTGGACTTCGTTCATAACTGGGTCAATTTATTTGCATTTAATTATTTAATTGATTTATCGATTTAATATTTTCTATTGTGTCGGTTGAAACATTCAGTCCCAATGGTGGTACACTTATAATGAACACCCTTACACCATCACTTGCCACATTCACATCTATGGGTCTACAATCAAGCACAAAAAAATCTTAAAAGAATCTTAAAGAACTACGCTTTGTTCTTTTCGACAGTAAAAGTGTGGAATACTAATAGAATTCTATAAATCAGAGATAATTTATAGGCACCATGTATAGTATATATATATATGTTATCCGTCACCGAAATGTAGTTGCGACCCATACATTCACACATTTAGAACGCAATCTTGAACGACACATCCGGAAATTTAAAGTTAAAAAAAAAAAAAATAAATAAATAAATATAAAGAATCTGAGATTACACTTCACTCATCTTTTTGAAGTATTAGTCTAAAAAGTTCTCTTGAATAGCAACCTGTTATATATTGTAAATGTTTCTTAAAGACATAATTGAGTTGACCTAAACTGTTTTTTATTTTTTTTTAATTTAAAACGTTCTCCAAGTTATCGCGACAGCTGCTCGTCGTTAATACATATTTATTGAAAATAAAGTCAAGAGAATATCACATATTTCATATCAAATAATCTATACTAATGAGACGGAATTGGAGAAGACTTTAAATTAAAAAAGATGTGCAAAAACTCATCCGCGATATATTCTTCGTAATACGACCATAAATCCCAATATTTCGTAACTTTTAAAAAAATTCCTTGCACGTATAGGTATTGTACGCCTCTCTTGCGCAGCAAGTCGTTCCGCTGCTAATCTCTTTCGGTCTTACAGAAAATTTCATTAAAACAGTATCTAATTAAGAGCTAAAGAGAACAAATTTATTTTATAGTCTTTATATCATTACATTACGCAATATTACATTCTCTGTGTTCGATAGAAACGTTCTCGTTGCTGAAATCAATTGAGTTAAGTGGCAGTTTATATCCAAGGTACTTACCTTATTTCGATGCACAACCGAACGTTTAATTGCAAACGTGTTTATTTTATTTCGCGCAATTAGTGGAATTAAAAATTATGCCGATCGACGCATAATACATCGAATATTTATTGTATTCTGTATGCGGTTTATCGACTTATCGATTTTGCTTATCGACTCCCTTAGTTGTTCCATGTTGCAGTTATACCGTGTGTTTCGTACATATGTATCGATAAACATAGGCTGCTACTTTGCGCTTGTTCATTATTATTTGAATATCTTTAGGAGAAGCTTATGTACTTACATTTCGATAGCCTTGTTCCAATTAATTACGTATCCGGATAGAACGAATGATTCAATGTGCAGTACATGAATGTTTCCTCGGTCCGTCCCAACGTACAACCATTTACTCTGAAGCGGTAGGTGAATGCAGGTGATTCTGTTGGAAACATATTACGCGATATTAATTAAGATCATCGTCGCAGAATCCGAGCAATTTCCGCAAAATGCTTTGCGCGCGGAATGCGAAGTATCTGCTGTATATGACATCATTATGTATGTCGTCGTAATTACATTGTTTCACGTACGACAAAGTTCATAGGAGTAAAATTAAGAGAAGCGAGTAAAGTCATACTCTCTAATGACCGACCTGTCTCTTTGAAATTTGAGACTCTGCACCACCTGCGGTATCTTCTGCCGGAAGTTCCATAAATGCAGAGTGTCGTCCGCCGTGGCGGACACTAGTGCTCCTTCGTTGACCAAGAACTGTAATTGTATAACTGCCGCGCCTCCCTCATGCTTAACGTGTGCGTCTACACCTGGTCTACCCAAACTGTTTTTGCGCGTATTTTATAATTCAGGAAAATTTTA
>QVOB01016351.1:0-13186 GCA_014839585.1 Pseudomyrmex concolor
ACTACAGCTCTCTTACACCGAAAACAGTTCTCTTACACCTACTCTTACTTCTTACGCCAGGCTTACTCCATGTATTCTAGACGGGGCTTTACGTTCTGCCGGCGTAACGCAAAACTTGCGGGCAACTTTCGCGAACTCTCTCTCTCTCTCTCTCGCGGTAAAAATTTACACAAGCCCGAGTTGCTCCCGCCCGAGGATTTCGCGAGAATTAGAGAGAAGTGCTTTTAGTTTTCTCCGCGGTGGTGAAACAAATGTCGCTTCTTTAAGCAGCTCTCGTCTGTATACGTAAGAATATCGGGGGGAGGGGGGGGCGGGGCGCAATTCATCGGAATACGAAAAAGGAAAGGCGAAGAAAAGAAAAAGCTGTGTACGCGCTGCATTCGGGAAGAGAGAAAACCGAATGACATTTGACTTTCTCACTTCCTTCGTCTCGTCGAGGGCGACAAATAAAAGTCTCCACTGTACATATACTATATATATATATGTCTCGACCACCGTCGAGAAAGCACTGTCGACACACATACACACACACACACACACACAAGCCGCGCGACATTATACATGTTGCAATGTGGCATCGTCGATATAATTACGTATGCGTACATCATACCCGGCAATTTGTAATGTGGTGTATAATACGATGATAAATCATTTCTGCCGTAGACCGCACTCATACATAAACATATTTAACTCTCAACACTAACGCACGGACGTTAAACACTCGATTAACGTGCAAGTACATACGGCATCGTGCGTGGTTCCGGGTGGTTCGTTTAACGACGTCATTAATTACACCGTTTCATTATCAAAATTCATCGTTAATGATTCGACATCATCATCGTCACGTTCATCGTATAATTACGTTTAACTGGCGTAATCTCGACTCTCCGGAGAAACGCGCGTTTCTCGCCGTCGTGTTTACTCGCGGCATTTCGCTCGTAAATGCACACACAAAATATATCCGAGAGCGAATGTGCTGCCGGTTGACACAACATAACGGGTTGAATTTATTTCCTGTCGTGAAACTGAGAAAAGACGTCGTGCGGAAGTGTTGCTCAGGCGCGATCGTTCGTGTTCGAACTCTACCTCGAAACTTTGTTCGCAGGTGACGAGGAGTTGCTAACGAAGAGAGCCGGTGAGTGCATTCTACCTGGCGCCTGTCCCTCACCGTGTACGTGTAACGGCGCGACGGTCGATTGTTCCAACAAGAGATTAACGGCGATACCGAAAGATCTGCCGCTGTATACGTCGACTTTGTGAGTACAAACTTATCTCGTCGTGAAAAATTTTGCGCGCGGAGAAAATAAAAAAAAAAACGATAATAAGCTGGTGTCGAGGAAAATTCGACGTTCCAACGTGACATTTCGTGTTGTCGTTAACTTAGCGAAGGCGACAAATGCGTACAACCAAGTAAAATGAGAAAATTGAAGACGAACTCAATTTATGTCATACAGGATGTAGCGCAGCATCCGCAGTATATTTGCGGATATATGTATGTTTGTCACGCCGAACACTTGCACGCTTGCACCGCGAACATTTTTAGTGCCTCCCGAAATACTGTGTGACATCGCGCCGATGAAGAGATGGTCGGATGGTCTAAAATAAGGAGATAATATTCCCGCGAAATATTTCGTTATTTTCGGGTCTCTCTCGATATCCGGGCGTTGGAGCGTAACGGGCAAGTCGGCGCGGCCCGAACGCTGTCTCTCGCAATTATAAAATGAAATTGAAATAAAGCAACCGCGATAAATAATGATAATATATATAATTACAAGCGGCGTTTGGTAATTTTCGCAACGGTTAATAATAATTACACGCTAAGAGTATTTTTAATAAGTACGTATAGGCATATTTGCATATTGAATCTAGTAAAGCATTGCGGTTTCGATAAGTGTAGATAAATCTACATATATAATAGTCGTATTTAATCGCACAGTGGATAGAACGTAATAAGCCGTAATATCATTAGCCGCGTTAAGGACTGGAATTATGAAAACAATTAATATTAACATTAAATGCAATACGGTCAGTGTAAGCCGCGAATGGTTAACAATTTAACAGCGTTTTAAGCGCGTACATACTAATTATAACATTTTAATATTAATTATAACATTTGCTTCGTTGACGTAAAAGACAGACAAATGTTTCGTGTTGTTTTTCTTTCTTTTTTTTTTGTAATGAGAAAGTGTTCACTTTGGATTATTAAGTATCGATTGATCGCTCGAGACGAGAGAGAGTTCGGTCGAATGGTTAGGATGAATATCACTCGTCTATAGAGAATCTCTCGTCGCGCTCAGCTCGAATATTAATTCGATCGTCGAACCAGATAATCACCTGATTAAATCGCGGAATGCGATGGGAAAAGAACAATGAAAGATCGGACTATTATTCGCAGTAAATTACGCATTCGGTCCGTTTATCGAGATGTCGGTGCTTTGGAAAATAAATAATTTCTCGATGCCATTTAATCAGTAATCTCGGTAATAATACAATAATCTCGATAAAAATAGGCGTTTTTTCTTTAATAAATCTTTTTATTTAACTACTCTAGGTGATCTTTATTTAAATAATTTTTAGCCACGCAAGCTTGATTCTATTTACGACATATCAAATCTTTCTGTTCTAAACTATCTCGAAACCTTACAACAACGTAGGCTCTAAAAACAAAAATGAAACAAACTGGTTTCGTCAGTAATAAAAAAATTGTTATATAAGAATTAGATCTATCATTTTATTTTCTACGCGCGAGAGAGGCGCGTGGTATTTCGTGCATACATTCCGATATTCTAAGTTAATAGCTTTGGTTAAACGTTAGAGCGTATTAGTTACAGACGGAGCAAAACAATCAACTGTCGAGTTACACTCTCTCCGTATAGGAAAATTCTGCAACGCGCCAATTTACTTTCGCGCGGAGTTATATTCCAGCGTGTAATTTGCAAAAATTTATTGGACGGTGCATTGTTATAACACGGTGGCGAATAAATTGCTCGGCGGATGGTCGAAAACAAGTGATGAAGTAACGAGAACGGGAAACACCAATTTCCTCTCAATTTTTTGTTTTTTTGTTTTTTTTTTTTTGATCGTTTGACTAACGAACTAACGATACGTGTGCGCCGCAAAACGCGCATGAGAATTCGACACGATGATGCTCTTCGCACTAGCCCTTCGCACTCACCGACTTTGTTTCCATATCATGACATTCTTTTCCGTTTGCTCGCGCGACACACAGACTGTTGGGCAACAATGAACTGGACAAGATCAAAGCGGACGGCCTCTTCGAGAAGCTACCGGAGCTGCAGCATTTGGATCTGCGGAAAAATAAGATTTCCCGCATCGAGGCATCCGCTTTTCAAGGAGCTCA
The DNA here is from genome assembly GCA_014839585.1 of Pseudomyrmex concolor. Classification (NCBI taxonomy): domain Eukaryota; kingdom Metazoa; phylum Arthropoda; class Insecta; order Hymenoptera; family Formicidae; genus Pseudomyrmex; species Pseudomyrmex concolor. Next base: position 3,362 of record QVOB01016351.1, read on the forward strand.
CAATCTCACTGACCTGTAAGTCAACGCGGGATCCGAAATTATACCGCGCTTTCGTATACACAACTTGTTTCTACTTTGCGTCGTCGTTGTCTTTCCGGAAAACTACGCCTTTGCTCGGCACAATGGAAGCCGATTCTCTCTCTCTCTCTCTCTCTCTCTCTTTCTCTCGAAGTACCGTTTGTGTAACATCAGAATTGTTTTCTTTGCGCGGCTTTCTGGAGTCGATATTTCCAAGTTTATGGAAAACGTTTCTTGAGGAATTTTCGAAGACTATATATATTGTCTCCGAGGACAATTGTTATAAAACAATGTTGGAAGTTTTCCGTGAGAGACACTCGAGTGACACCGAATTGAGTAAAGTTGTACAACAACACGCAACTTTGTTCAAATATTTATTCTCAGCAATTACTTTACTTCTTCGCGTATTAATTATTAGAAATAATAACGTCGTCATTCGGACGTTGTTTCTGCAATTTAAGAACTGAAATAACAGCATTAAATACCACGGTACTATTTTCGAAATGCATGCTTTTGTGTTGTTTCGTTTGTAACGCTCGTTGACTCGAAGAACGACGTTTATCGACTCGTAAAAAGCGACGGCAAATTGTAACACGGCGCGACCTGAATCTCTTCTGTCGCGTTTTCTTGTCATTTTGTCGCCGCGCCTCGTTTCGCGAATTGACGAGCTTTCTTTTCGCAGGCTTTTGTCCGAGAATAGGTTGCGAGAAGTGCACAACAAGATGTTCACCGGTTTGTCGAGCCTCAAAACTTTGTAAGTACCTCGTTCGACCAATCTTTATGCGTCTTATGCGTTTGATGAAACGATACTCGCAAAATGATGACTCGCAATAATTCATTCTCTGCTCAGGAATCTCCACGGTAATTCCATCACGTGCGTTATGCCGGGATCTTTTGACGAAATGCCACACATACGCGCCATGTAAGTTTGCAATAACGAACAAATACCATACTTGCATCAAACATTTTTCTTAATAATTCAAAAAATTTTCAATCCGCCAGCTGTAATTTGTATATCACATGTTGCTTCTGATTATTATTATTATTATTATTATGTGCCAATAACAGTTCGATATATATTTTTTGCTACTTCCAGCAACATGCAAGGTAATCCGCTATCGTGCAACTGCTATCTCGCGTGGTTCGCCGGATGGTTGAGAAAACGAGATATAGCTGGAATCACTGGCCGTTGTCACGATCCTCCGCGATTAAAGGACGCCGTCATCAAGGACATTCCGCACCACGAGTTCAAGTGCAACAGTGCGTATCCCGCATTTATCGCGTTATTGTGCAATTGCTCTTGAATATTCAAAACCGCGGACAAGTATTTTCGCGTTATTTCATTTAGTTATCATCGATCGTCATGAATTTGAAATTACGAATATTTCACGAAATCGATCACGAGCATGTTGCATGAAAATCAGCTCGTGCCAAAACATCGTGCCAAAAATTCTTCAATATAACACGTTAATTTTGAATTTACCCGTGCTTGTGTAACTCTTTGATTGATGTATGTATCCGGTAAAGGAATTTCGCGACTACTAATTCAATCGCGCGTCCTACTATATTTGCTTCGATAAAAAAACATTTATTCAATAAAAGCAATCTGAATTGCAAATCCTGTTAACGATTCTACAACCAACAACTATTTTACGCCCGTCAGACGACAGCGTGGGTTGCCTAGGCGACGATTATTGCCCGCCTCAGTGTAATTGCGCGGGCTCGGTGGTGAGATGCTCGAGGTCTCAACTTACGGAGATTCCGCGCGGGATTCCACCGGAAACCACCGAGCTGTATTTGGACGTGAACGACATCAAGACGATCCAACCGGAGAGGCTGAACCACCTGAGGATTCTCACCAAACTGTAAATAAAACACGCGCACCTTCCCGTATATCTTTCGAGCGCTTACCTTTCGCCATATTTAACGTCCGCTTCGTTTTCAGGGATCTGAGCAACAACCAGATCGGAATGCTGTCCAACGATACCTTCAGGAATCTCACGAAGCTGTCGCACTTGTAAGTCGAATTATTTTCTTCGCCGAGAGGATTCTCGAGGCGAAGATAAGCGAAGGTGACTTCGCGTGTGCGAAATTTACGATGTACAAATCTCTTTTTCCAGACTCATCAGTTACAACAAGCTTCAGTGCGTGCAACGGAATGCCCTCGCGGGATTAAAAAATCTGCGAATAATGTGAGTCGCACGTGTGCAAATAAAACGTTTATGTCGTAAATTTTTTTAGACTAAAATTTTTAAAGTAAAGAAATCGAAAACAATTTTTAATAGGAATTTTAAATTATAGCATAAATTCTTAATTTAAACTTATAGTATAACGTGAGCAATTGACAACTTTGTAAAACAAAATTTTGCAAATAAACACACACATTGTTCTATCGATATCTTACGAGATTTTCTCTAGTCACAAAAAATAAATAACATGTAAATAATTTTGTAATAATTCAACGGTGGTAATTTAGAAAATTTTGCCCGACAATTTAATTTCTCTTTTCCCAGCTCGTTGCACGGTAACGACATATCGGTCATCCCGGAGGGAGCATTCGAGGATCTCAAGTCCATAACGCATCTGTAAGTATTCGTTCCCGTTCGCACACACTCGATTTTCGATACCGGCCATTTATCGATCACGATATATTTACAGCGCCCTAGGGTCCAACCCGCTTTACTGCGACTGCAGCATGCGGTGGTTGGCCGAGTACGTGAAGAAAGATTACGTGGAGCCTGGCATCGCGAGGTGCATAGAACCACCCACGATGAGAGACAAATTGCTCTTGACGACACCGGCTAGTGCCTTCCAGTGCAAAAGTAAATATCTTACAATCGCATATATTCCCGATTGCGAGAGCAGAATTGGCCAAGTGACATTTCCGTTCAAACAAGTTAATGTTTTAACTGCCGTTTAAATGGGCAGCGATAATAATCATTGTTGATACGGAGAAACGTAAAAAGTGATCATATTTGCCACTTTCCGTTTGTTTGGATGTTCATTGATGTTCCTTAATGTCGCTTAGTGGAATATTTACCATTGGAAACCATAAATGGCGCGGATCATTATCCGCGGCTTGGTAACGACTCGGCTGTAAAACGGGCCATTAAACATCGATTTTCCATTAGACGTAAAAAGTACAAGATTTTCCATTCTGTTTAACGACGCTCAGGTATTTCGATGCACTTTCGTAACCACTCGTAAAAGGAAAGCGGCCGCAAGCAAGCAGAAGCCTTCTCTTTTGATGATACTTGGCCATTACTGATCCATCGCGATCGCGAGCTGATTGTCGCACGCGGATGGTGTTTTTCATTTTTCGTAGCACAACGCGACGCAGTCTGTTTAGTTTCGTGGTTTTTTGGCCCAGCATCACGGTAAGGTACTAAAATTGCTCATTAATCGTAGACCTTTCTTCCGCGCAGCCAAGCAACAGCCAGCCGAGGTCTTGGCCAAGTGCGACCTGTGTTACACCTCGCCATGCGAAAACGGAGGATTTTGCGAGGCGCTTCCGGACCGGCAGTTCCGTTGCGAGTGCGCGCCAGGATATCACGGGGACCGGTGTCAGCATAAAATTGACGCGTGCTATGGAAATCCTTGCCGGAACTCCGGAACTTGCAAAGTACTGGAGGAAGGAAGATTCAGGTACTTGCCAAACGCGACGGTTCCCGACCTTGATCATAAGAGTAGTAGTGGCTCGTCTGGGCTGACTTTAGAGAGTTGCTCGTTCAGTACCCGTAGAACGTTTGCGACAGCTGTACCGTATCCAGACGAAAACTTACTTCGAGGTGTGCGCGTGGTGTCTTGTAGCTTTTCCTCTTTCCCCACATTTCTCTCTCTGTCTTTCTCCCTCTCCCTCTCGCGTTAGCTTCAAGTCAGCTTGAAGCTTCGCGGATTTTCTTATACAACAACACAGAAAGTTACATCGTAACGTAGAATTTTCACGAATACATAGTCAAACGTAATTTTAAATTATAACATTGGTATAAATGCACAATTTGTGAAAATAGCAAAAACGTTTCGGTAAAACAGTCTTGTAGATATTACTGTTAGTAGAAACCTGCACCTTATCGAAATTGTGTCGTGTATGCCAAGTAGTTTTCCGAAACGTGACATAGGTACACACACGAGTCGTCTGGACGCATTAAAGTAGATATAAATATGCACGATGAAAAACATGCTTGCATAGACAACCAGAATGTTGTATCTCAAAGCTTGAATTTGACTTGATGAACAAATAGTAAAATCTCGTTCCGCGGTCGGGTGTGCTATTTTGATAACTTCGGCGCCCTGCGCCGCCTAAAGTGGCGCTTGGAGGTCCGAAATCCGATCGAAGCGTTCGTCAAATTCCAGCTTTCAACACGCGTAATAAACGGGACCCTCTGCACGTGAGCCCCGAGGAGTGACGACTGCAGGCTATAAACTGCCGACGGCGCTGTCAATAACCTGCTCATAACAGAAAGGCTGTTGCGATTATCGAAAAATCGAAGAACCGAACTCACGCCGTCTGCTATATTTATATCGACAGCATGTTTACGTTAAATCGACGTAAATACATTATTACATGAAATCTCACTTTTGTTTTAAATAAAATTTAAAGAAGAAACATATATACTTTTATGTCAAAAAAATTTTAAATTTTAAAATTTAGCTTCGCTTATCTTTGCTTATTTATCTTCAATTGCCGAGAACTAAATAAAAAAAAGAAAGAAGCGGCGTTGGCGGTTCATTGCCCACAATAGGATACGTGTGGCGAATCTAGCGTGATCGCATGTCGGGCTCAATGTCTCGATTGACGTTCAGTCGGTGTGTGACAGTTGCGACTGCGCCCCCGGGTACAAGGGACTACGATGCGAGAGCAACGTCGACGACTGTGCCAACAACAGGTGCGCTAACAACGCGACCTGCGTTGACCTCGTACAGGCCTATCGATGCGACTGCGCCGCAGGATTCATGGGAGAATACTGCGAGGAGAAGATACCCTTTTGCACAAAGGGGCACGACCCCTGCGAGAACGGTGGTCGATGCGTCGACCACAAGACCCACTACAGCTGCGAATGCCCGGTCGGCTTCACCGGCCTCAATTGTTCCACAAATTTGGATGACTGTGTCGATCATATGTGCCAGGTATGTGTGTGTCAAGATCCAATATGTACATATATACTCTAATATCGTCAACCGCGTCCGATTGAACCGGCCACATTGATCGATGCGCAGATCTATTCTCGAGAACGAAATCGCTTCGCAAACACGAGGCTCATTTTCTGATCTTGTCGCGTGTAAACGAAACTACCGTACGTAGCGAAACGTACAATACATAGATAGACTTTGCAGTAAAACTTGCGCTTTGTCGGAGTAACGGTATCGATTGGGTTGTTATAGATTTTGTGCCCCTCTTCGCCGAGCAGCGAGTGGCAACTAAAGTATGTGATTCCGTGCGCCGTTCGGTTGTAAACTTTTTGCTTTAAGATAACGAGCGCAGCAAGTCAGCAAAATAAATGTTGCATTAGCCGATATGTTTCTGCTAAAGTCTAATGGATGTCACGAAATGTCACGAGCGCATTGTAGGTTTTAGAACTCTCTGCCAAGTTTCGAAACATTATTTCTCTCAGCATTATATCGTGTATAACAACAAGTGAAATAATAAATAAATTTCTTCTCTTGAATTTTTGCAACAGTGACTGCTGCAAATATGTAATACAAATCGCGATGCAAAACTTTTCGTAATACATTCTTGAATTCTTCAACGTTCGCAAGTACGCAACTTCCTACGATATTGTTGTGTTGAGTGTAAAATTCATTAAAATAAGTAATTACCGTTACCGTAGAAATCGCGTGTGCAACTGCACTTATCTACACGAGGTCGATGATATCTGTTTCATTTAAAGCATATCGTACAAATTTATTTCCTCATATCGCTAACGTTCGCGACAATCGCAATTAATTTCTCGGTACGGCGCACTATCAGTTCTCTTTCTCATTCACACAGCAACCGTAATAATGGCGTTCTCTGCGTTATTTTCCAGAATGTCCTAATGTTTCTCTGATAACATATTTTAGAATTGTTTTAGAATTATCGCATTTGTGTGTCTGCGGTGTGCATTATTTTATTTTAACACGAGAAGAACGCGTTACGTTCTCCCTTCGCGTATCGAACAACATTTCTAGCGAGCGAAATTGTTTAACACAATACATACATACATATATATGTTATAAGTTTTAATTCGATACAGTATCAACACATGAAAACTCAAACAAAGCTACGATCTCGACTTTCATCAGAACGAAACTTTTATTTGACTATCGACTTTTTAAACAGAACCTCTATATCCGCCAGGATGTGATCTCTTCCGACAGAAAAGAAACTTTACTCAACGTCCAAGATCTACGACCCGGCGAGTAAAGTTAGCGTATGAAATTTTACGCGAAAGTTCTTCCTCGCGGTATTATAACGCCGGCCAAATTTCATCCGAGTGTTTGCGCGGTTTTGGAGTAGCGGAAGCCCCGTGTGGAGTTTTCGGCTTTGTGGCGCTAGTTCCAAAGCCACGATAGTATATCATGTTCCCTGAGCTTCGTAAGCTTTCGTGAATGGTGCGGAATTGACCTACAGAGGCTCTTCTATTAGATCTTTCATTTGCATATATGTGCGCGAGTGTATCCCTGTATATACATAGAACCCGAGAACAATTTAATGTGCCCGAGCAGAGGCTTGAGATTACGCCTCTCGTTTATATCGGTTAACTCCGAAGATTTATTTATCATATGTTTTTTGTTGTTTTTTTTTTTAATCGTTGCGACATAAAACTACATATCTCCAAATCGTTGTTTTTCGAATTCAGCTTCCTCCGGGATTCTAGACTCGGCCTATTGATAAGATTAGCACGTGTAACTCGCAGAAGGGGATATATTATTGCACATATGTGACTTAAGCTCCGGAATACATGGCCTTTAGTTTGAGACTCTAGACCAGGCATGTGAAACTGGCGGTTCGCTCGATGATTTGTAACCCTCTGCTAGTAGTTAGTTGCATCCACAGTTTGTGCGCCGCGCGTTCCTATCTTATCCGTAAAGTTACTGGCAGACATTAATTAGCTACGTATTAGAAACGCACCGATGTTAAAATTATTCTATGTGTTAAAATTATTTTTCCTCCTAAATAATTTTTTTTTTTTACATTTTTCTTTCTGCGTTCAGTTGTAGCGCGTTTTTAAATTGATATTTAATAAACAAAAGAGAAGAGAAAACAATACTACGATATTTCTGATCGCAATTTGTTTTTTGTTTTTTTTTTGTTTTGTTTTTTATCGCAGAACGGTGCTACTTGCATTGACGGCATAAACAATTACGAGTGTAAGTGCGCGGCGGAGTATACGGGGAGATACTGCGAGGCTGCACCCTCGACAGCCATGCTGTATCCACAGACCAGTCCGTGTGCCCACCACGACTGTCAGCACGGTGCCTGCTTCCAGCCCGCTCCCGCCTCCGCCGTGGACTATCTTTGCCAGTGCCACCCCGGCTACACCGGTAAGTCTTAAAAACAAAAATTGTATATCTTATAATATATGTAATATTTTTTTTTAAACACAAGCGAACGACATTATATCTCGGTTTTACATAATGTTAAAGCTATAAACACAATAGGTAGTCGAGATACACTTTTTTTTTTTATTTGTCACATGTCAAAATATTTTCGGCTGTGCGTTCGTCTCGCTATTCAGATTCAGAAATCCTTTCAGTGCTTTTTATCATAATTTTAATAATGACCGGGAGAACTTTCCATTATCTCTCGCACGCTGCTTGCGTGTGGTACGAGCTGTTCTCGTACCATGAGAGAGAGAGCTCTGCGTGACACGCGGGACCGCCTGTCATTTCAGGAAAACGATGCGAGTACCTGACGAGTCTGAGCTTCGTGGACAATAGCTCGCTGGTCGAGCTGGAACCGCTACGCACGAGGCCCGAGGCGAACGTGACCATCATATTCACGACCACGCAGGAAAACGGGGTTCTTCTCTACGACGGGCAAAGCGACGGGCACATCGCCGTCGAGCTCTTTAATGGGCGGGTCAGAGTTTCGTACGACGTGGGTAATTATCCGACCTCGACGATGTACAGTTACGAGATGGTGGCCGACGGAAAGCCGCACATGGCAGAGCTGCTGGCGATCAAGAAAAATTTCACGATGAGGGTCGACCGCAGCCCCGCCAGAAGCATCATCAATGAGGGTCCGAAGGAGTATCTCAAGCTTGTCACGCCGATGTTCGTTGGCGGCGTCGCGCCGGAATTTGCTAAAGTCGCATTTACCGAGTTTCACCTAAGGAATATTACGAGCTTCCAAGGTAACGTTCTTCACACGTTGAAAAATATTGTTAAGTCTGAGAGTGAAATTCCGATATATTATCCTTTGTGTTTAACTTTTTGATGTATATACCGTCACTCTCGCGGAAACTTACCGCGAGAAAAGCAATTTTAAACACAGAACCGCGAGAAAACGTAAAATCCACGACGTTAGTAGTTTTCGATCGAACATTCAACACAATTGAATATTGACAACGTGACACTTGGACAATTTCGGCAATTATTCTTATAATAAACAATCGAGGATCTCTCTTCAGGATTTTACGGTTGATTTGTGCCTCTCTCTTTCCATCTCTCTATGTACATCGCCGCTTCCAACAGCGATACTCTGCGGTTCCGCTGGGACAAACGATAGTTGTCGCAAACTCGGAATATCAGCCGCAAATTCGCAACTTGCGGAGACCTCATTTAATATTCGGTTACATTTTTGATGTCCCTCGGCGCAATACTGATTTACTGCGTTTGCATATACATAGAGGGATGGAGAATAATATGCAAGCGCGCGGTATATGTGCGCATCCAAGAGAAATTACATTCGCAAACACACTGGCATACTGAGTTTTCTAACAATTTCTCACATGCGTAATTTCGCACGCGCGTAATCGGAATGTATTAATTATATTTAATGTAATTCATAGTGCACACACACACGCGCATCTCTCGAATTTTTTCTTTGTCGCGAAATAACAGTAATCGTTAAAATCGCGAAATTGTCAATTTTTCACTCTCCGTCACTTTATCTCTTGCGCGAATTTATGCGAATGTTACGTGTTGAGCACGCCACTTGCGTTTAACTGCAAGCACTCAATTGCATCGTAACGTTCGGTATACATTCTCGTACCGCGTCGCTCTTTATACCAGGATCGAGCAAAAGTTCCCGCTTCGCGCGTTAGATCCATTAAAAGTTTCCCTGCTTTATCTCAGGCTGCATCTCCGAGATGTGGATCAATCATAAGTTGGTAGACTTCAGCAACGCCGCAAAGATGCATCGCGTTTCTCCCGGATGCGCTGCCAGCGAAGAGGAGGCCGACGAGGCGAGAGATATTGTTGAAGCTGAGGAAATTAACAACGGTGGCAGTAACGAGGAGTTTATGCCGCAGGAGCACACACATCGAGAACATTCCGGTATGTTACCACCTGTGTAATTATTTATTGGTTTTTCCTTTAAGCCAGTTGAATAAAATTGCGATGCGATATTGCAAATTGTGCGCTTGATAATTTTTTAACTCTAAAGTATCTTTTTAAAAAGCCGAAACAAACATATATTTCTTCAGTCTTATTACACCTTCCGTATTTACATTGCGTATCAGATATCATCGTGCCAGTAAGCGCGCTGATGCCGCATGCGTGTATCGGACATGAATGCAGGAAGGGATCGCAATGTATTCCATCGCCGTTTGGTAACAGCTACTCTTGCCGATGTCAAACCGGTTGGCTAGGACGATACTGTGA
>QVOB01016352.1:0-20406 GCA_014839585.1 Pseudomyrmex concolor
ATATATATAAGTACATTTGTAGAACAAAAAAAAAATTGTAAAAGCATGATCACACGTACGTACAAACTATTTTTCGTGTTTCGAGCAACGATTACAAAAAGTTCGTTACAGAGAAACAGAACTTACGAACGTATACATGACAAAAGCATAGTAAATTATATACGTGTTGCGCGTGTGAAAGAAAAACAAAAAATATACACATTTTACGCATTATCATTCATCGTTGAATTACAAACGTCGTTGCCAATCTGACAATGAGATAATCGGTTGCAACTCTGTTTCTGGGGTTTCGCATAAAAACTATTTAAGCGCGTCGCAAGAGAATCGAATCTTCTCTCCGTGTTGCTTCTAATCCTCTTATTATATTATCATTATTGTTTTTTTTTTTTTTTAATATTATTATTACTAATATAATTATTGTTGTTGCTGTTTTTTTTTAAATATTATTATGATTATTGTTATTACTATGTGTCGATTATTACTAGTAGTACTATTATTAATTATTAGTTTATTATATCATTAGCATATCTCCTATAAAATCCGTTACTCTCTTTATAATTCGATCGCTTCAAAGAGCAATCGAGACAAAGGAGAATCAAATCTAATCGACATTTTTTCCGACTTGATTCGAAAAAACTGAACGAGCGTGTTTTCAAACACACAGGCTTTCACACAGACAAGCGATAATAATAAATTTCTTTCGCTGTAAAATTACCAATTAATTTACGCGTGACTAAAATCGAGATTGTATTGTGCTAGAAAAACAAATAAAAACTTTCTTTCTCCTAAGAGAAAAAAAAATTGTTGAATGTGATGCACATATGGTAAAGGTAAGGTTTGTTTCTGAATTTCTTTTGCTTTTCCGAGTCTCAGTTTCTCTCTCTCATGAGATTCCGTGTTCAGAAATTAAGGGAAATATTCCGAACGAACAGAATGTTTTAAAATTTGTGTCTCGGTTCTTAAATCATTGTCATCCACACACAAGAACAAAATTTCAGAGATCGTAATAAGTGAGCACAACAGAAGAGATCAATGAAAATGACCAACGCAACAACCGCTATCGAATACAACACGTAAATACGGCGGACAAGTGTACACGTAGTTCCGAAAAACAGAGAGGCACAACGCGCAGCTTTGTTTGTTTGTTTTTTTTTATTATTTCTTTCTTTTAGATCTTAGACTTTACAATGAAAAACTATATAAGAGCGAAAAATCCAGCGCAATATAAAGGCACCGGAAAAGTATTTCCCTTCTTTAAAACACCGCGTCAACTATTACATTTTTTTCCTTTTTTTTTTTTTGTCTACAGGAACATCACTACAATCTATTATATGTATCGGTTAGCTCGACGAAACGATCGATTCAACAACACGAGAATCGACGTCGTTTCGTCGAGAAATTGGAAATAGGGTTTCTTTTCTTTTTTTTTCTCAAACTATCCTTCAAAATAGACCTTCTTGAGCCACTCATTTGTTTGAACCGTCGAAGAAGACGTATGTCGAACTTTGGAAGTATTCTCTCTGCCCTCCCTTCTTCCCCGCTTTTTCTTTTATAAATCGTAAAGCTATTCTTCATTACCGTTTACCATATTATTTGCATATTATAGTCCACCTACCGCTGTAAAAAAAAACCAAATTACTTTCCTTCGAAGACTTACATTATCGACGTTCGCGTCATAATTCTCATCTCTCTCTCTCTCTCTCTCTCTTCGCTCTCTTTCACGAAAGTTACAGAGAAATTCGCGCTTCTCTTCCTAACAAAAAACCGATTTCACTCTTATATTATTATATTTTGTTTATCTTCTCTCAATCGCGTTAAATCCTAAATTAAACTTCGACTGTGTGTGTGTGTGTGTTTCTATTATATATTATTTTGCTGAGAAAGCTCAACTTTCCGTAAGCTGTTTGTCCGCGTTTGTCTCTACCACTCGCCGTAAACTTATCGTAATTAAACGTTTTTTTTTGTTCAAACGCGTTTAAAAGAAATAGATCGTGTACATTTTAAATCCCTAATATCCGCATTAAAAAAAGTGCGCGATATCTCTGATATATACTCCGTGTACATTTCTTTGCATTTCTCATTCTCTTCTGCCTCTTATATATATATATATATATTTTATGTAGTATAGTATATTTTGTATACAAACTTACTCGCTAACGTGTAATCTACGACGTACTCTTCTGCCTTGATAATTACAAGTGGCAATGACATATCTTTTATATAAATTGATCTCTTACATATATGGCTTTTTAGTATACATGTATACATATCCATGTATATATTTTATATATATATATATATATATATATATATATATGCATATAATAATTTTAATGTACCATTATATTTGAGGTCTGACAAAACCTGAATTTTTGTGTTATTTAAAACGTTTTATGTTAGAAATACGACGCGACAAAGCGAAACTCAAATTCTTCTGTAATTGCTCCGGTAAGCAAATTGTATACTGTTTGCAAAAATATTTTATTATTTGTCGTCATTATTTTAATTTGGAACTATTCGAGAAAAATACAAAGTAGCGAAATGTAATTAGAATGTTCTGACAAGAGGTGCAATTACACACGGAAATTTTTTATGCCACGACGATATGATTTCATCATATTTCTAACATTCTACGTCAGAGTATACATGTTTATATAATACATAGACATGTTTGATGTCATTTCACGATCATGCCTACACAGATACATTATAGAGAGGGAACAAATAATAAATCATAAAAAAAAAAAAAAAAACCAAAAGGCCAACCAACCACCGAGACGAGCTTTTGCCAGATCTGGGCTTTTGATTTTTATGATTTAGTATTTTTTGGAGAAGAAAAAAACCTTCAAGAAAAGATTATCAAAATTTATAAATAATAATTAAAATATAATAACAGTATAAAAATGAGAGATAATGATCGCGCTAAGGATAATACAATCTGTGTTTGGAAAGTTCCAGGAGTGAGTTTTGCAAACGGATCATTGAATATTCAGTCAAGTTATTGCAAAAGTAAAATGTTAAAATTACCGCCACTTGCGAAAACGAGACTTTCGATTAAAAATGTAATGCTCTTGTTCGTTTCGAGACATGTAATTGAAGTGACAACTTAAACATTTTACATTGCATAACTGGGAACCGCAAATAATGCAAGTTTAAATACGCGTGTTGTGTGCATAACAAGGGAATGTCTGTTGTCTTTGTCTTACAAAACTAACTCTCACTGGATATTTTCAGTTCCCTTACAATAAATTTAATTGCGAAACTATTTGAACACAGACCGTATTAAGAAGAAATAATGAGACGCGATGATATGACAATAACAATGACATAAAATATTTGTCGCTGACAAGAAAAAAAATAAAAAAGACGAGTTCAAAAAAGCGATGGCACAAACGTTAATACTAAAGTGAAGCCGAAGTAAAAAAAAAAATACAGTCTGATGACATTACATCTTCTGTCGGAAACAATCACAGTCTGTGAAGATTGATAAGTGAAGGATAAATATTAAAAAACGTTTTAAAATCTACAGGCTTTTTTTATAGTCCGAAAACGCACTACGTACACCTACATATATATATATACGAAATAAAAAAAATCTTACACATATAATCACATAGTACTCAACGAGAATGTAACGAATATAAGTCTAACGAAAAAATGTATATAAAAACAATGTAAAAAAAAGTCATAAAAATTATAAAGTCTAATTAAGTTTCTCTGTCGAATGTGTTCTCAGTACAAAGTAAGTTGCGAGAAATAAAATGATGTATTTGCACCCAATAATTAATTGGGTAAAATATTCTCGCACGTTGGAAAACGCGCACAAAAAGATACGTGTGCGCACACAAATAATAAGTAAAAAATTTTGAACAATATCGTAAAATATATAAAATACTGTCAACTCTCTTCGTACATATATATAAAAGAAACAAAAAAAAAAAAAAAAAAAAAATAATACGTTATCTGTTAAACACGAAAAATATTGCTACTTTTTTGCCACTCTTTTTCATAGGGTATAGCCAAACATTTCGTTTTCTTTTTTTTTAATAATTTAAATATAAATTATTCTTTGGATGCACCCTAAGAAATCAAGTAAATATAATTATTCGCCTTTGAGAAACGAAAAATCGCTTTTTCTTTAATAATCGGTGGGTCGATTCGTCGTATCGGGAATATTACTGTAATTCCTACTCCCGTTTTTTTTTTTTTTTTTTTTACACTATTTGCACTTGTAATGTCATGTAACAAGAAATAATAGATATATTCATAACAGCCACTGAAATAATTAAAAAAAAAATTAACTCGAATGTTAACGCTACGACGTAAAAATTTAAGGAAAGAAAAAGGGATGTCGTAATTTCTTTTCTCTCTCATTCTTTCACTCTGCAACTCACTTTTATCTCACTCTCTTTCTCTCTCACACACACTCTCTCTTCCTCTCTTTTGCTTTCTTCTTTTCTTTCTCGTCAATCAGCTTAGTTTCTACGTTTAATACCAAGTTTTCACAAAAATATTTTCTTTTTCTTCGCGTCGTACACGACATATGGCAAGAATCTTTGACTTACTTAGTCAAATATCTACTCTAGAATTTTTGTGGAAAACTAATAGTTTCTTCCACATGTGTACTTTTGTTTTGTGCTACAAAGAGCATTTTATAGCTTGTATGTCTCTTTCTTTTTATATTCTCTACACATTATTGTTTCGAAAAAGAAAGTTTTTAAGATATATATATATATATATATATATATGTATATATCTTAACGTCTCGCGATTTTCTCGCTATTGTACCTGACGCGAGAGACACTGTGCCGCGTCTCTACTTAAGTGTAACCCCATGATGAGAATACTGAAAATGTATACGTGAAAATCACAAAAGTACAAGACGGCCAAGTCGACTTGAACAAAAAAAAAAAAAAAAAAAAAAAAGTTACGTTGGCAAGACGAGACATAGGAAGCTTTCGAAGCACACGAGATAGCGAAATATACGTTCAAAACTCACTAGATTCAAAATCATAGATCAGTCAGTAACTATACTGTTAACGACAGCAGTCGGTCAAAATCTTGTCGTTACCTCTTTGACGAGGTCTTCTTCTCGTCTCAGAAATCTTTAACGTGTCCCAAAAAGCTAAGCTCATGCGACTGATAATGACCGGACGTAGCGAGCGGCGTGACGCTCGATTGATGCGCTACATTGACTGCCGTCAGATGATGATGATGCAGCGAATGATGCGAAGTATGCGTGTGGAGAATGTTGTTCGGGTGGGGAACCTGGAAGTTCCCTGGTGGCGGGGCTCAGGACAGGAGGGGACCCGGATGTCCACCCGGAAGAACAGACGATGCCGAAACGGTGGTCGTTTGCATACTCGAAACGTTATTTTGCTGTTGATTCTGTTGTGTTCCTAGATTGCAGAAAATTGGCAGTGTAATACGAAGAAAAACGAACGTGTGGTTTGTGTGACGATTTAATTGTATGCGCGCAATAATACACACGCATGTCCGCTCTCTTACCAGCGTTTTGACTTAGTTCGGCTTTCACTCTTCTTGCGATGTGACTTCTGGTGTGCTTTCGTAAATGATCTTTCCGATAGAATCCTTTGCCGCATTCGGTGCAGACGTGCCGCTTCTCGCCGGAATGTATTACAAAATGTAGCGTTAGTTGTTCCTTCCTCTTGAACGCCTTCAAGCAGACAGTGCAAACGTAAGGCCTCTCGGGATTGTGGCTCTGTTTGTGACGCGTGAGATGATCCTTTCGTTTCAAGCCGGCGCCGCATATGTCGCAAACGAATCTTCTTTCCAGAGTGTGACCTAGAAGATGCTGCTCCAACAACTCTCTCTCCGGATACGCCATGTGGCACTCGGGACAGCAGTACAACGTTGAGCCGTCCAATGCGGTTGTCAAACGTATCTCGCCGGGCTTCGGACGTGGCTTTTTTTCTTTCGGCGTCTTCTTTTTTTTCTTCTTCTTATTGTTCGGCGACATCATTATGTTGGGGGTCGTCGTGGTCGCCACAGCCACCGAAGTCGTTTGCATTTCGGATTCTTTCTTGATACTTTCGGCGGAGTATTTCAAAAAATGATGTAAACTTAGAGGTAAAGTGCTGGCTGGCAAGTGACTGAGATAATCAGCCACGGTGGATCCGGGAGTGGCAAGGGACTGCCACGTAGCGGGCATGGTAGCTGGCGTTTGGGTGTGAGCGTGCTGCTGATGATGCTGATGCATCGTGTAATCCTGTTGACCACCATTTGTGGTGGTCTCTCCGTTACGTTGCTCCTCCGCTTTCTTTTCTTTGTTCTTGTCCTTATCTTGGAGAAGATTGCAAACATCTTGTTGATTTATTGTTTCCGTTGATTGCTACAACGTGAGAAACGACAAAGACGTTACAATTTATATTCAAATTAAATTTATTATCACACTGTGCACAACGTATTACTGCAAATTCTATTCTTATGACATTTTCGACAGAGTTAATCTTGATTCTGATTGTAACAAGATCTGTGCGTAAAGTAACTTTACCTGATGATAGGATCGTTTCTCTTGTATTCCAGGCGAGTTGGTCGGCCGTTGTTGAACGGATTGGGCTTGAGAATAAGATACATTCGGATAATGATGAACATTACTGTTGGGATAGCTGACTTTATTGTTCATCATCACTTGCGACTGTGCGGACTGAATGCCGTTATTCTCGGGACGATACTTTCCCACAACCGGCACTCCGATCGGAGGCTGGTTGGGAAAATGATTGTAACGCGAGCCCGTGCCGCTGGAGCTGTCAGTTGCGAACTGATGAATGCTCGGTATAGTGCTGGGGAAGTGACCTCCGAACGGCGGGAAATTCATTGCAGCTCGTCAGTAGAATTCATACACCTGAACAGGAAAAACAAGTGTTGATTCTGAAAAAGACAGAGAGAGAGAGAGAGAGAAAGAAAGAGGACTCGGAGTAGGGGAACTTCCAAGAGGATACGAATAAGAGGTTACACTCTCGAAGAGATCCAATTAACGAAACGTGAAAAAAAAGGGTGGGTGAATGATCATAAATGGATAACAACGGCGTTTTTTTTTTTTTTTTTGTCTTGAGTCTGAATCGAGGAAGCGAGAGCTAAGACGGCATCGTCGGCCACGTTCCGCTGACGAGTCGCCGCTCTGATTTTACATTTCTTTCCCGGCGTTCTTCTGAAGAGACGACACGCCGCGTTTTAACGTCGTCGCCAGTGCGACAGCTTCTCGGATTCGTTAGCATAACGCGCTCTCGATTCCGATGACGACTACACGTACGCGCGAGACCGCGCCGACGACACCGAGCGCCGAGTGACGCCGGATTAGTATTTACTCACAACCATGTCCCACTCCCCATGTTTCCACGCCGTAACACCGGATCCTTTCCTCGGAAGGGGATACCCGTAACACACACGAGAGAGTATGCGGGGGCAGATTTTTCTCGCACGCGAGAGGACACCGGAGAGAAAAAGAGAAAGAAAGAGAGAGAGAGAAAGACAGCGAGAGAAAGAGATAGAGTCGGAAATGAAGTGAGTGAGAGAAAGAGAAAGCGAAAGGGAGACAACAGAGGCGAGACCGAGAGGCAGAAGCGCGGCGATAGACACGCACCACGCCACCACACTGCATCAGCCGACGTCAATGTCACACACCGAAGTACGCGCGGTCACACGTCGAGAGAAAGAGAGAAAGAGCGATGCGTACATACGCACGTCGGCGCCCGGTTTCGCTGATTTTGTACAACACGTCGTCGATTTTTAACACCGCACCACGCCGGCTTTAAACCGCCTGACACTTTGCTCAGCCTGCTGACAAACGGATTTGCCGGCGGGCTCGCGGCCAAGGACGCGCCACGGCTAGACAGCTCACCCCTTCGTCCGTTCGTACGAAGCGAACACGATTCTACCAGATCCGCGCGCACAAGGAACACGCCAAGCAGGAGGAAAAAAAAACGAAAAAAGAGAGGAAAAGACGAATAAAAAAACTCCCGACGGAGATAGTCGCGGCACACAAGGCGCGCGCGGAGGGGCGGCCGATCAAGGGGATGGGCCGGGGTACGAAGCGAGGGAGACGCAAAACACCACCCTTCCTTTCTCTTCTCTTCTCTCGCCGCACCACTCCATCCACTCCACTTCACCCCACCTCACTCCACCCGATACTTAGTCGATACGTAGCGTGGGGCCGTCCGTCGCACCACCACATCGAACTCGAGAGAAAATGGCCGTGTGTAATTCACCCGTCCCGCGCTCGTCGAAATACAGGAGAGCCAGCAAAAATGTCGCTTACCCGTTCCGCAGTGATTCCGCGCGAAATCCGCCGCTCCCGGATACGTTTCGGATCGCGTTTCTTTCAACGTTCACGCAGCCGGTTGTCGCCGCAAAAAAAGATACCCCGCTTATTACGGTGTATCGTTGACACCTGTCCCTCAAGCCGGTATCCCCATCCCACCCATCCGCCCTCTACTGTGTCAGCCTCTTAACTATTTTTTCTCTCCTCCCGGGGTCTCCCGATTCCCAACGCGCCGCGCCATACCGCATCATGGCGAAAATGCACGAATCGAGCAACGGAATTTTAACTTGGTACCCCTTACCGTCGACCTGCCATTAAACTCCCCCTTTCTCTCCTTCCCGCCCCGTAATATCTCTTGAAAAGTAATTTATTTTAGTACCGCAGGGAATAAGAGCATAATTTTCGCAACCTCTCTTTTTCTCTCCCATGTTGCACGACTCGAAGAAACATAATTCGAAAAATCAAGGGAAAAATACACAACACTTGTTATAATAATAATAATAATATGAGGAGAATTGATGTTTTTTTTGTATTAAATGTATGTTTTATTTTAGCTTTCTCCTCCAATATTTATGTAAGTAACAATGAAAATGACTTATATACTATTGATCCTAACTACGATATAATGATATCTATAATTATAATATTACGATAATAAAATAATAATATATTTTCTTGTACCCATTGCCTTCAATTGTGTACATTTAATTCTTAGACTAAGTTTTTTTTTTTTTTTTTTGTTGTAGTATACATACATCGGAAAGCCTTTTGGGTGAATCATTACGATCATCAAATTTTTTATTATCATTTTCTCAGCGCATTTACCTGTATCTTCATAAAAGTCGTTCGTCATATCATCATCATCATCATCGTCATCATCATCATCATATCATATCATATCATACGACCGATCAGGAGGGAAGTAAAAAGTATGCAAACTCGGCATTCTTGTGTGTGTCATATACGTATAATTTACAAGATTTATAAATCCTTCGAATGAACCAAGCGGTTAAAAAAAAAAAAAAAAAAAAAAAGCTGGTTTCTCAAGGCAACGCGAATATCGTGTATCTGTGTGTGTGTAAATGCATATCTCGGGGGATATTAATTATGTCACCGCAATGTTTTTTCTTTTATTACAATCTTAATCAAGAGTATTTGTAATATATAAACATGATACTTTCTTCCAATATGTCGTTCTCGCGATTTTTTAAGTGTGTCTCGACGAACGTACGAGAGCGTTCGAACGCGCGAAAAACGCTCATACGTCCTCTGCTTATGTGCCTTTGACAAAACAAACGTAGTTTTTCTTTTTAATATGTATATATATGCAATGATTTTTAATTCTATGAACATGTACGCATGATTTCGTCGCTCGATATAATATTAACTCTCTAAAAAGTACATTTTGGACTTGATGATTCACTGTCAAACTATCTCACTGACCGCGGTGTTTGCGCGCAACCGACCAATAAATAAGATATTCACCTTTCGCGCTATTATTCAAACGACACGATTCTCCTCTTCCTCCTTTTCCCTCCGCTCTTTGCGGGGGCAAAAAGTCGCGCTACATGTATTATTTACATCTAAATCTTCCAACGACGTGTTTTTCTTATTCTCTTTTTTTTTCTTACGTATTTCACTAGTGTAAAAGCGAATTATATTCAGCCCTCACCCTCGATTCTCTCGCACGCATCTCCGATGAATCCAGTTCGCATTTTCAAAAATATATTTTTCGTATTCTCTTCATATATATATTTTCCATATAAACTTCTATATATATATATAATAATAATAATATTTATTCTCCTAACTTGCGTCATGGAACTGGATTAGCGACAAAAGCACGTTATCCCGAAAGTGAGCGGACATCCCCGTCGTCGCTTTCTTTTTCACGTAATCATACACGTACGCTATAACGTGTACGTTAAAGAGAAACTCCGAAATATGAGCGTGAACTCCTCTTTGTTCGTCAATTCAAATAGAGTTCACTGAGCTCTTCACAAGGTTAATTATTACAAACACCGATGCGAAATCTTCGTGCTATCGAAAGTGCGACAAAAAACCGATGGGAAACGATTTGAATTATCAACCGGCTTGCTAGAATGGAAATATAAAAGTTTCTTTTTAAACACCAAAAAGGACCGACGCGTTTCGACTTAGTGTTATTTCTTGGCGATGTGTCACAACGCGTTTTGCTGCGTATACACAAACGTGTCTCCTCAGATTCGCAGTGTTGATGTTTACACAGGTATTCAAATCAGTGTCTCCGGTCTTTAGTGTTAAAAAAAAGCAAAAAAAAAAGGAAAACTCAGTACGAGGCGTTTTGAATAAAAACTGCGAAATATAATCAAGACAGGGATAAGTAATCGACGAAATCTCAATAACACCATGTCACCTATAGAATTACAAAACTCAATCAGCCAGTATACTACGTCTTGCACGGCCTCTAGCTTGTTGATGATTGCAGCGAAGATACCGCCCAAGCGGGGCGGTATGCTGTTGCTAATGCTGCTGCTGCGATTGTTGCTGCTGCTGCTGCTGCGATTGTTGCGACTGTTGCTGTTGCTGATGAAGCATAGTCATGGCTCCTGTTTCGGCAGCTGTAGGCAAAACTACGGTTGACTGCTGCTCGCTAACAGAGATCTGATGAATCTGCGCTTGTGAGCCTTGCCCTACTTGTATCTGAATCTGCTGCAGCTCAGGAACCGCAGACTGCTGTTGCATCTGTTCCACTTGCTGTTGCTGTTGGTCCGCCTGCTGTTGACTTTGCGTCGTGTCGCCCGTGTTTAACGGATCTTCCTTGGCACGCTTCGAAAGATGAGATCTAGCATGTTTTCTAAGATGGTCCTTCCGGTAGAACGCTTTGCCACATTCGGTGCAGACCTCGGTCTTCTGTCCAGAATGTATAACAAAATGAAGATTCAAGTGTTCTTTTCGTTTAAAACCTTTCATGCACACAGAACAGATAAACGGTCTGTCCGGATTGTGACCTAATTTGTGTCGCTCCAAGTGTTCCTTCCGTTTAAGACCAGCGCCGCAGATGTCACATATGAATCTCCTCTCTATTTTGTGTCCGATCAAGTGCTGTTCCAAACTCTCCTTCTCTGGATACGCCATATTACATTGAGGGCAACAAAACAAAGTCGTGCCATCGAGAGCGGTAACTATGCTCACCTGACCGGGTTTCGGTTTTTTCGGCTTTGGCGGTTTCTTTTTATATTTTTTTTTCCGTTTCGGTTTCGCTCCCGTTTCCTGTTCCTCAACGACATCGGGAATGATTGCTGCTTCCGCTCCGGCAACAGTAATCTGTACAGATTGCTCAGCCGAAGTAGCGCTTCCGGAAGCATCGAGCCCGTCCGCCCCAAGCGGACTCGACTCAATGGTAGCTTCCCTCTTTATAGTCTCTGCCGAAAACTTGAGGAAATGTTGCAAACTTATAGGCAATGTACTGGCTGGCAGTCTGGAGAGATAATCCGCAACCGTGGATCCTGGAGCAGCAAGACTTTGCCAACTGGGAGGCATAGTGGTAATGAACTC
The DNA here is from genome assembly GCA_014839585.1 of Pseudomyrmex concolor. Taxonomy (NCBI): domain Eukaryota; kingdom Metazoa; phylum Arthropoda; class Insecta; order Hymenoptera; family Formicidae; genus Pseudomyrmex; species Pseudomyrmex concolor. The sequence goes on from QVOB01016352.1 coordinate 11,819, forward strand.
TTCGCCACTCTGATTACCTTGATTTTTGACACCGCGTTTAATAAGAGCCACCGGTGTTGTGCCCTCCTTCACATCTTCCTTCGACTCTTCTATGCTCTCTCGCAAGATCAAATCTTGAGGAATTTGAGCAACTACGGTTAGACCCTCAGGCGCTCCAGGAAGTTGCACTGTCTGTTGAATAGTCTGTTGAGAGGTGGTAGTCACAGCGGTAGACGTACTTTGCGTTGTTTGATCGGATCTACAATAAAAAAAAAAAAAATTTCAACAGTAGTTTTTTCTTGTATATATTGTTACTTTAAATGTAGGAAACGCGATATATGCATAAAGCATGCAACGCACTTACGTTTGCGTAGTTGCTACAGTGTTTTGCGGTTGTACTTGAATTTGTACTCCATCCGCACCTTGTTGACTGTAGGCAACAGTGAGGACGGTAGCTGCCCCCTGCGGGAATTGGCTCAGTGATATCGGTGTCAGATGATATTTGGGTTGATCACCGTTATTCCCGCTTTGAGATACATTGGGATTCACCACTTGTATTTGAACAGTCTGTTGTTGCTGAGTACCATCTTTTCCGGGTACCGTGATAGGCAAAGTAATGATTTGCTGTTGCTGACTGTTGCCACTCTGAGCCACGGTGAATCCATTTGGATCGACTGGTCTCAAATAGTGAACTCCACCTTCACCGCCTGAAAGAACTCCAACTACCTGTCCTCCAGTGGTGAGATTTTGCGCGAATTTAGCAGTGGCAAATTGATGGACGGTGCCTGTCGGCAGTGTGCCGGTAAACCCAGGAAACGGCGTAAAATTCATTTTCTAGATTAATGTCTGTAAATATAAGAGAAATGAGAAAGTTAGTTCTTGTTATTTCAATGATACGATATACATTATAGAATTGATTTTCAGATTAATACATTTGTAGCTAAATTATCTTTTCTGATACATAAAACCTCCAAACTAGATAAAAACACAAGTGTCAAAATAAAAACAACTACAGTTGAAGTTTATAACTCACCATCAAATATGATCAATGCAATCAAGTTTCTTTGAAAGATAGACTGAGAATAATAGTCAGAATTGTTTGGCACTTGTATACATAAATAAATATAATAAACATAAATAAAACTAATAAACAGAATAAAATATCATCAGTTTGTCAAACATAAACTTGCTCCAAGTCCAGTAGTCATTAATCATGTCATTGTGACAATTAACAGTACAACAATAAGAAACTCAAAAAAAAAAAAAACAAATGTAATTTCTTTAAACGCACACACATGACATAAAAGACCTTCCTCCAGCAATCTAACCTAATTCAAACCTAACCCTAACCTAACCAACCTGCTCCTCTCTATCTTCCCGCCACGTGTTTTTTGCGAAGCAATAAAATCAAAATTCCGATTTGCAATCGCCGGGTGTAGACAAGTGCTCTTGACTCGGAATCTTGGTGTCTAGCGTACACGAGGGTGGGGTAAAGGCCTCCCCCACTTCACCCCCTCCCTCCACCTAAAAGGGATCCGGGAGCAGGGAGCATAGTCGTCAAAGTAGCCCAGGATCCCACCCCACTCTATAACGGCGATGGTGCCCCTACGGGTGCCGTAAGGGGTAGGAGCGCGATGAGGGTAGAGGGGAGGTCCATAGGTGGGAACCCACCGCGAAATAGAGCTCGAGACTCCGCTCCTCTTTCTCCCGCGCGTTACCTCACGACGTGGCGTTTACCGCGAGAATGGAACGAGAAAGAAGGCAAACCGACAAGGGGTAGGGGAACGTCAAGAAAGAAGGGAGTCGAACCTCGGCACACCGCGACATTCCCCGGGGAAGGGGAACGCGAAAACGTTGGGGGCGAAGGTACCCGTAGGCCAGAAGCAGCCAGACAACCGCGCGCCAGACGAATTGGGACAATGATGACAATGATGACACGCTCGGAGGCGACGGCGATCCCCGCCCTTCAAGTCCGGGGGGATCGACGAGAGGCTAAAGAGAGGTTAAGAATATCCCCTCCGTGTGTTTGCGTACGCGTATTTTTTTCCTATTTTTTTTTTTTTTTACAACGAAACAGTCGAGGGTGGTTCGTTTCAGTCGCGCGAATTACAGAGAGCCGACGAGTTCTTTGACACGCGTCGCAACGTTACTCACTCGTCGACACCGCGCGCGACGTGTTTTTCGCTGTACGCGAAATGGCGTACGTGACTGATCGGTCGGCTTCGCTATCGCTCGTACCAACGTTGAACGCTCTCTCGCAAGACGCGCATGTCGTAATGGCGCGTCGATTCTCCTAAGGTTAGTCCGCGGTTAAGTCCGTCCTTTTTCCCACGACGCGATGCTCTCGCAAGACTACTCCTTTCCTTCTTTTTTTCTCTCTTTCTCTTTTTTTCGCTCTCTCTTGTCCCCGTCCGCTCGATTGTGCACGATGCGCTCGGTCTAATCTGCGACAAAAGAGAACGCGTTCTATACGTACGGATTTTTCATGAAAATTATGCACGTCGCGCGTTTCGACCTCGTAAGCACGTGGGGCGCTGCACGCCGAACGGATCGGCGGGCCATTGTGCAACAACATGCAACATCCGTCTCTCTCTCTCTTAATGTTACTAATTAAATTTAACTTGTGAATTTTCATAGAAACAACGAAGAGTCGCGTTCGATTTTTCTTGAAAGCTTTAACAGAGCGAGAAGGAGCGAAGAAGCGCGCGGGAAGTCGCACTCGTTGATTGGCAAACATTGTCGGAAAGAATTGAAAATGCGTACTGCGCCGAAGCGTTGTGCTCTTCCTCTCGAACAACAAGCGTCAATTGCGCAACGAGGCGTACGCCTCTTTAACGTCCGCCATGTTGACAAAAATGATCCTGTGCAAAAAAAAAGAATCACGTGAAGAATTATCACGCCTGTAACAATATTCTCTTTCTCGCGTTTCCCTCTCTATACACATTCTCTCTCTCCCGCTCTATGGTTCTCTCGTCTCGGCGCGGGAACCCCTTCTAACGAGAAGCGCGCTCTCTCCCTACTTGTCCCCCTCGTCGTCTTCCTTCTTCGCGCGTCGGCCGTGTGTACCTGGAGCCAAGGACGGAAGTAGGGAAAAAGATCGACGACGAAGGCACGCGGCAAAAGACGCATCAGCTGACAGAGAGCAGGGCAGAGGCGAAACGACGGAGGTACACGGGCAGGGCTGTTGTTTACACCCCCACTTCGATGGGTTAGAGGCAGCGAGATGCCACGGAGGGGCCTCCGAGACCTCGACGAACACCCACCACCACGCAATTTCCAACCCCACCAGCCTCTCAACCACTGTCCGCACCTCCAACCACCCCACCAAAGCCAGCTCGAGCCAAGCCGTGAGCCACGACGAGGGCCCCGCGACGATTTTAGTGTCTTGGGGTGGGTGCTCTCTGTGGCCACCGTTTCGCGGTTTCTCGTGCATGGGATCTGTCGTTGGAAGTGAAGCGCGACATCGGGGCGGCACCGTCGGCGCCGTCGGAGTATCCGTCCGCTTTGGGAGTGCGCGATCGTGGAACAAATAAAGAAAAAAAAGAGGACAGGAGGATACACACATACACATATGGTTGCACGCAGAAAAAAAACACGTATATCGAGATATAAATGTACATAGAAAGAGAGAGAGAGAGAGAGAAAAGAGATACATCTTCGCGATCAGAGCACGCGACCGACCGAGTGTGAAAAAAAAATGGTAGTTAATTCTCTATGGCTCTTGTCCTACTTACCGTAAGTACAGGCAGGTAGACAACAAGCGGGCAACAAAAAAAAGCAGGCGCGATCAAAGCTGCAAGATTCTCGTCGTGCGTATCGGTGCGACGTACCCTCTGCTACTGTCGCCGCCTTCGGTTTACCTTCTCGCTTAGTACGTGAATCGTCCGTCTGGCTGACTCTCGCCCGCGTTGTGTGTTCCCAATCTTCAGCGCGACGGCAACGACTTTCTCATTTCTACGTGCACAACGTCGACCGACGTATCGTAATCGCACGGATGTTAATGTCGGCGCACACGACCACGTCATATACGCGTAACCATGTAGAACGTATGTGGACGCGCGCGCACTTTAACGGAAGCTCGAGGAGAGCTCGAGAGTGACTCCGCGATAAATTCGCGCTCACATACACACACTGGCTGTCGCTGTCTGTCTCTCTCTCTCTCTCTCTTGCGCGCGCGTGACGAGCTCTCCGTTGAAAACGGAGACGCCGCACTGTTCGTTTCCGGGTTTACGGGCGCTTGTGTGTGTACACACGATCGAAATATATCGCACGGTCCTCTTCGGTCGGTAGGCGGGACGCACCAAGTCGCGATGTTGCACGAGAGCCGGCCAAGGGGAATGAATTCGAGTTAACGGTACATAAGTCACCGACCACCACTACACAGTGGCTCGCGTTTGACTCCGCGAAGCGCCGCTCTCGCGCCTGAAAAGTCCGACAGAATTGCGCTGGCGCGTGCAGCGCACCTCCGCGCACAATATGCTCGGGGTACAAGCGACAGGCAAGTGTGAGCTTCAACAACACAACATTCGTCACGTTTCTCAGGCCAGCGTGCGAATCGGCCGACGAATTCGCCAACGCATCCTCGGGGTCCTTTGTGTCGTCTTGCGACGATGAGAAATTAATCGCGGGAACACGCCGCGTATGTCGCCATTAATATTCTATCGGTTGAAATATTAACTATGGCGGCGGTCGTACACACAGCAGAGAGAAAGAGAGCGGGCGATTAGATAAAACGTGGCGCCTGCGCCGTAACTCGCCTGTGAGTGAGAATAGAGCTCCTCCGATCGCGAACGGATTCGCTCAACGCGCGCAAATGTGTCACTCTGCGAAAGATGATGATACCTGAGTCGTGATTATTATTACGCGCGACTCGAACACCTGTTCATCACTCGGTTCTCCCTCTCAAACGTGTCCCGCAATGCTCGCCACTAAAGAGACATACTTGCATACGCGCGACTGCGGTAAAGTACGGAGCAATTACGACGTACACGCACCTAGCGGACACTGGTGCGAGGTTAAGTGAGAGACCCGATTACAATGCCATCTCTCTCGATCAAAGTGCGCCGTGTTGAGGCGCGCGTTTATTTAAAACACGCTCTTGCGACACGATCGTTTCGTTTCTTGTTGCATCATTAAAATAACACGTTTTGTGTGTTTCAGCATGTCAGTCTCGTCTTGAAACTCGATATACATACTGGTTCACACGTGTATCCCGATTTACACTTTATTACTCCTACCTCTTCGCGTATATGTGTTTCAAAATTTCAAGTCTTGCGCAATTTCTGGCACGTGTGCGTAGAAAACTTTTTCTTAACAGAAGTGTCGCGTGTGATGATACATGATGATGACGATGATGTGATTTGAATGGCAGAATGACATCTATACATGTGTTGTTTTTCTTATCATAGTTATAATTTGTTAATTTCTATTTGCTTATTTACACAAAAATTTCACATGAATAAAAAAACTGCTTTACGATGTACAAATGGTATTATTGAATAGTGTAATGTAATGTAGTATTATGTTGTTTTTCTTATAAAAAAAAAGGTTTATTTATTCGAGATATTAGCAATAATTTTTTTCTATTAACTAACTACACAATTGATAATATACGATAGTTTAAAATTTAATTTGATTAGCGCATATAAATAACAAACAGAAATTGAGAGTAAATGATTTCAAATAGACTTGCAACATATGCAATATGAGAATATGATGAAACAACATGACATCAAGATATGAATTTAGATGTTGCTGGAGAAAGTTCGTTTTGTATGTAGAACAAAATCGAGTCATGCAAGAAGTTACATCTTTTACATCTTTAATACAGATCTGGCCTCCTTTGCATACGTTCCATGTATAATGTGAAGAGCAACTTGTTGCTTTCGTAATAAAAGGGATTCTCCGTTGCATCTAAATCAGGTCTGTATTCCCCGGCAAAACTGCTCTGACTGCTGCTGTCCGTGGGCGACGAATTTTGAGACAGATCTGAATAACTCGGAGACGACATGAAATTGTTGCCACTTTCCCAGTCGGTTTCCATGCTCTCCACAGTGCTACCCACCGCATTGTCACGTAATCCGCATAAACCGTTGATGTGAAGATTGTTGATGCGTTTGCTAAGCGGCATGAACTCGCTGGACTCTTCTTCTTTATTGCGATGTCTCTTCCTACGTGTAAATTTGCAAATTATCATGAGTCAAAGCAAAATTTTTTGCTTGTAAAATCTTTAACATCGCAAATTAAAGCTGCATACATGTATTCTGTATATGTTGTAAATGTTGCTTACAATCTATAAACATTCACATACATTCGCCCACGCACAGTGTGTAAACAAGTACGTACCTGTTTGTTCGTGGCATGATTATATCGCTGGTTTGACGACGTTTTACAAATATTTCAACAGAAATAATTTTTTGAGGACCAATGTCATGTTACACCAACAATTCTTAATTACATATCGATGTTACATTCAATTGTATTGCTGCGACTAACAAGAAGAAAATAAAAATCGCTAATGTTTCACTCCAACGTGATTTTTAATAACGCCTTAAATATGGCGGAGGTTAAAAACCGAGAAACCAGAGAGAAAAACTAACCTCTACGCGCTTCTCTTTACACGCAACTGTCAAAGCGTCACAGTCACAGATACAAATCAACAATATTATGCAGAATCACTGCAGATCAGTGCCGATTGCGCACGGTAGATGGCACTCATTAGATGTTTTTTCATTGACTGCGTTCAGCCCAGAACTCTGCGCTTATCGTCTGTGATTGGCTAACTGAATGTAACCAATTTTTATTTGTTCACGAAAATTTTCTGCGCACGCGCAATATCTCATGCTGTTGACGAATAGAACTTGAAAGATAGTTCGAAGAGACGCTATCAACACGCGTCCTCTACCGTGTACAACTAGCACTGATTCCTGGTGCAGTGATTTTGCATCATATTGTTGATTTGCATCTGTGACGCTTTGACAACTGTGTTTAAAGACTGAGCCACTTCGCACCCAATACTGTATTTAAAGAAAAGCGCATATAAGTATAGGGTTACATTGAATTCTGGCGTTTTTAAATTAAAAACCAAGTTTTTTTTAAGTGTTTAAAAAAATTAATAGTAACATTATTAGCATAATTTGTTAATAATAATCATAACAAAAATAAAAGCATTTTTACATCCATACACGTTTTGCAAACGGCCTTAACTCGTGTTTGTTTCTCTTCCTTGCGACATGACTACCTACCAGCAAGATTTTACGACAATCGAATTTTGCTCACAGGTAAAATAATGATCTTTTGTAGTAAAAGATACATGACAATATCGATACGATTTATATCTACTTTAGATAAGAACGAAAAACTACCAATTTATCATTGGTGTTATCATTTGACACAATTTCTTGAATTCTTTAGTATGATTCGCAGTTGATGAGCCTCAATTACATGAGGCTTGAGATAAATACAAGAGGAAGTGGAATATGAAATACCACACACTCGATCTCTCGAAGGAAATCGAACCAGATATGTGTCACACATAACGGAGGTTTCGTTACCTTAAAATTCGTCTTTTCCAAGACAAATATACAAAAAAATAAACGCCAAGTGCACACACGTGTTACTATAATGATTCCAATTAATTTTTTTGCAAAACTACAAGCGAGCGTTTCTCTTTGTCTATCGTAGGAGCCAAAGAACAATCAGCTTCGTAGAAACTTAAACTGTAAAAACTAGATTTGCGTATGCCGAGATTTTTCATTTTCTCGTATTTGCATTCGATGTAATAAATTCCAAAAGAGAAACTCGGACTCAATAGCACGTATATGTAACAATGCAACATTTGAATAAAATATATACCGCTTCATCCTTCGATTTATTCTCGCGTACGTAGTTAATTTCATGGCACAACACAGTTTGACTTCCAAAAAAGAAATTTGCACGCACAAAAACCTTGACATATATTCGCATATGGAGAGATACTGCGCGTTGTCTGCATTTGGCTAGACAACGTCGGATAGCATCGCTACGCGACGAAAGAAACCTGAAGAAGGCTATATGCTATATGCGCAACAGTTGTTACCTTCGTATGTAAACTCTAAAAAAATCGCACACATACACACGTATAAATTGTAAAACAACGATGTAACATCACACACAAATTTGTGTGTATATATTTTACTGCTTGACACAAAAATAGCATCGACAATTGTACCAGTGGAATCTTTTAAAAAGCGGTAATTAATATCTAATTAAGATTTCAAATGAGAAATAAATTAGCACATCTTATACATACATCACTTTCTCATTTTCTTATACTGTGAGCGTTATATACAATGCACATAAATGCGCGTATAATTAATGAAGAATGCTTTTATCGAAAGACGTTTCGTGAAGGAAGTTCGCGGTTTGTCAATTGTAAGGCGCAAACCATATTTGGTGTCGGTTACGCATGTTGCACCCAATACGTGGGCGTGAAACGGACCCCTCTCGTTAGTTGTCGGCTAAACGAGAATCGCTCCAATTGCATCGAATTATGCGCGCAAATTTCTTGTTGATGAAGCTAATTATTACCTTGGTTAATGATTATTATCCCAGCAATTATACCGTACGCA
>QVOB01016353.1:0-28129 GCA_014839585.1 Pseudomyrmex concolor
AATTGGGAGACGCGATTATAGAATTTACAGAAATGAAACACACGTCTACCGCTTGTTGATCCTTTTGTCCGCCTACGACCGACTGTCAGTCTCAAGATACTGAAGTGATACACAAGTTTCGTGAACAACTTTACGGAGTTGCCGTCTACTTAGACAGTCCCGCAAGTTAATATAGTAAGTCACACACGACGTGATCAACGACTTTCTCTCGCACTTCAACGCGTCGCGGCGGCATTATTACTCATTCGTCGCGTGGGAGGAGTAATTGGACAGCTGATTAATTGGATGGTCGGACAATTGAACAGTTAACAATCAGAGCCTTGGCAAATATAGACAGGTCAAGAGAATGAAATTTTAGATGACGGCAACGTGGTCACTAACGGATGACAATATCGAGGATAGTCATCAACAATAAATTATAAATAATTGTAGTTATAAATATTATATATAAATATTACATATAAATATTAGAAATGAATGGTTTAGATTTTTTTAGAGAACACTCGTCGCTGATTAAATTGTCGATTGTGAGACCATCAAAAAAAAAGAAAGAAAAAACGGATATTCGCTTAGAAAATTATTCGAGTGTCGCGATACGTCGAATAACTAGAGTATTTTAAATTTTGATTTGTCTGTTGTTTTTAATTCGCTGACGTTTAGAAAATAATGACATAAAAAAAAAAAGACAAATGGAATTGTCTCATTACTATGTTTGATTTGAAGATTTCGGTTTTTGTCTAACGCATAGATACTACCTCAACGAAGCTTGAGACTTGACAGCGCACGAGACTTGACGCGTTTAGCTTTGAATTCAATATTTATGTGTAAACATTCATTTTCACATTGTCCAAAAAGAATTTAGAATGCTTCGTAAAGTGCGCTGTGGAAATATAAGGACCAAAATGCGCCAATTAAACTGTGTCGATGAATGGTTAACGAATGTTTCGGTAATACTCGTTACGTTCCATAAAGTATTAAGTTATAGTCGATTAATAAGAATGCATATGTAGAAAATATACTTATCGAATATATTCTCGTTCGATATGAATGCAAGTTTCTACAGTTAGTATACACATATAATTTTTTCTTTGAAATCACAGCCATATTAAATCTACAGAGACAAACAAAAATGATCATAGTTATATTTGTTAAGATATACGTAATATTAGAAACTCCGATCTACATGCGCTTGTAAGAATATAATTATCTGATTATAATTGCAAATAAACTAGTTTCTGACAGCCAACTTTAGACGAGTATATATAAGGAGTCTTGATTTTGTTACTCAGGAGAATATTGCATTTTCTGGTTTTTCTTTGTTCTCATTCTCTTTTCGACATGAAAAAATCAAGCTATAAGTTTTAAAATAATAATAATATACTAGAAAGAAAGAGTAGAAATATGTAATATAAGTCAGAAATAATAAATTAAAAAAATTAAATTAAATTAATATATATACATATATACACATATATATGTTATTGTATTTACTTATGTCAAACAACAAGCGCGCAGTTCTCAAATAGGAAATCGTATTATAAGAAAAAACGAGAAAAATTGTGGGGAAATCAAATCGCTAAAATCGTACATTATGTAAAGAAGATAAATAAAATCATCTATAAATCTATGGACACTTACGATGTATTATTTTGTTGTTATCTTGCCATGTGGTACGAAATTATGATCGTAACATTTGTAAAATATTAGACAGCATCACAGCATCGTATCAATGTGTTTGAATGAAAAAATGAATGTTATATACGTACATATATGTATACAAATGTATTTACAAACAATGAAATGCATTAATAGCTATAATCTCATAAGGATATGTATAATCATAAGAAAATACACATATAAGTGTTAAAACAATATACAAGCTAAAAGTTTTGCACGTTATTCTTTTGCTACATATAAAAAGTACAAGTGTTAGATATCAAAAGCTTCTATAATTACGTTTAGCTTAATTATAAATTCAACACTTTCTGCCAGTTTATTTTATACAGCAAAAGTTTATTTCTTTGTTGAATTCTATTTAATTAACAATGAAATTGTGAATCACACACGTCAGAAATAATTTAATAATATGAACGAACAATAAGAAAGACGGCAATTTTACTTCATGTTAATCGTAACTCGATATGTTATTAAGAGATATATCCTTAAGCGTAATAATAATATAACCGCACTCTGTCAATCTGATGAATCATCTGATGAAGTATGTAAAACACTTTCGCATCGGCTTTTTAATTATTGAGAATTACAATTAATCGTATAAAAGTACAAAAGAAAAAAATATTTCATCGAGAAGATAAAAAATCTAGAAAAAGCTCGAAGTTTTTACCTAATATATAAACTGTATTAAAAGTTTGAATTGTGTGAACAAAACTGCAAAAAGAAGATATTTTTAATCCATATAAACCTTTGCGAAACGATCTTCACACGTATACATTATGATCATATTAATGCTAGAAGTGTCGCTAGATATAAATTTTAAATGCCACTATACGAAAGATATACTCGCACAAATATATTGGTGTACATACATATTATCACAAATTATAGCGTTCTGCAAAATTATATCATACATCATATCAAAAACATTTAATAAATTAAATAAAATGCATCAAGTTCTCTTGTTATGACAAACAGAGAAAGAACATGAGTTTTAAAATTATTTTTATTGTAGAATCTAAGACGATATGTAGCGGCGATCAAATAATGATATCTGGCGATTCTAGCGTTAATTAAATGTAAAAAACGGAAATATTTTTCGGTTTTTTACATAAACATTTTTTCCACAAGAGCGTACATACAAGCGAGTACAAATTGTGTATTATCCATATAATTAGATTAAAATTATATTAAATGTTTAATAGAAATTATACGTACTATAGTCAATCTCTATAAAATGACACTATCTATATATAATAGATTATTTGAAAGCGAGTATTAAATAGAAAGTGATAAACAATGTTTTTTCTTTTATATTTCCGTGTGTTTATACCACTTCGGAGATTCCGTTGTATTTTTCTTACATCTCACGAGCTTAAAATTCTCACAAATTGTATTTTTTTTGCACATATACACTTGAGCGGAGTAACACATACAGGGCCGCGCAAATCTATTCAACGATGTCTCAGTTAAGATTTATAGAGATAATGCAAGACACACTCGACCAAATCGAGCGCGTTGCCCTAAATATTCAATGATCGCGCTCGAACGTATAATTAATTAAGCCGGAATTGGGTTTATGTATAGAATTTATCACGCGTTAACTAGCGCCTCATTATCCGACGACGGGGCAATTAAACATACGCGAGATTCGCGTTATGATTATTCATGCTCCCGTATATATTGCATGTTTGCGCGCTGTATTTCGTAGTCTCGTTATCTAATTACCATCGAGAAGGTAATATTCAAGAGATTTTGTCGAAAAGTGAAAATTCTTTGAAGAAACATCACGCGCATTTGTCTGCAATATAATATATCATAGGTACCTGCGCAATGTTGGTTCTCAAGAAAGGAAGTACGCTATTTAATATAACACTTTCTAAAGAACAAAGTATAAAATTCTATTAGCGACCAAATACGAAAGATATAGCGAATCTGATGATGTGTTAGACACAAAGAGAAAAAAAAAAGATTTAAGGAAGAAGGTGAAAACATGTACCATGTGTTATTTATTTGAAGAGACCTCGCGTGACGCTCGCGCTGGTACAAAAAAGTCTGAAATATAGCACGGCGAAAGGATAGGCATCTAGAGAAAAAAAGGAATGTACAATATGAGAACAAAGGTAATATGAGAATAATAAAGTCGCATAAAAATAAAGTGCGTTTATAATCATATCACGAACAAAATACAATGGAGAGCTTTCACTCAAAGAATAAAAACGGAAAAAAAATGAAAAAACACGGACGAGACGTAATGGTTTTATATAAACAGAAAAATAGAGATGCGCGTAATCTATGTATTCATAGGTCATCTAGTGCATGTTGTATTTATACACACTTTACTATTTACGTAATTTTTTTAACTTAAATCTAATCCAAATTTTGCTCTTCTATTATTGCTCTATTGTGACGACAAAAAAAAAGACGGCAATGACATGACTTCTTTTAAAACAAAAAAAATATATGTATATGTTATATAATTATATGTAATTATAATAAATGATAATATATGTCCTTAAACTTTTATTTATTAGCGCATAAGTCGATGACAAAATGTCTACACCGATTAATTTTCTGATAAATAAGCGGTAAGGGAAATAAAAAAACATATATAAGCTTTATTACAAAAAATTAATTACGATTCCGTCAATGACGGAGCATAACACCTTATTTAATGGGATAGAATGACTGCAATTTGAGAAATAGCAAACAACGTACCACAACCGGGAACACTACGAATCCCGCTATTGCATCGACATTCGAGTGCGGCTGGAACTTGGATATTGATCTATCGAACTGAATGCAAGAAATCTCAGACGAGTGGGACGTGTCGAGAATCAATTTAGACAGGAAATTCGCTACTTTGTAGAACTCATGGAACTTGACGAAAATTGATTTCGACTTCGACAAGGAACGTAACGATTATCAGAGATCTATTTCAGATTGGATTTCCTCGATATTGACTTGTCAAAACTAATATGTATATACGAAAACGTCTCAAAGAATTCAAAAACACTATTAGTGTGTATGATAATTTATTTCGAAAAAATCTTCATTAACATAAAACTATCCTATTAAATTTGTATACTGTAATACTTTTTACAAGGAGAGATCGGAGTAATATATTTTGAAAAAAGATATAATATCCGTTATTTTTCTTCGGTTTCTTGTACTTCAAAAGTTGTTTTCTCATCGCATAAGAAAATGAAATCATACGAATGTAATGTGCATGCGCACCATTCTTGAATCAATCAAGAATTCTGTTGTGACATGCCGAGTTAAATTTAGGATATTGTAATAATGTTCCATCTATAATCACGTTACGGAATTGATAAAAAAAAGTATCGCTTTCCTGTTACTGTTGATAAATTTTTTACATGGATGTGCGTGTCAGTCTTATTTAAATCTAATATATAAATGAGATTGTTCTTACATTTCAAACATAAATCTTCTGTATACATGTGTGTAGTCGCATTTTAAAAAAAGAAAAGATATTATAATTTTCCATAGAAGAGCTCAAAGAGCAAAACTATATGTGTATATATTATATTATTTTCATATATATATATATATATATATATATATATGTGTGTGTTTCACATATAACATATACACAAATTTTTTTTATTCTATCGTTAAGAAGGGGAAGCATTTTTCTAATTTCTACTTCGTTTCTCATTTACATAGTCATTATAAATAGTTTTTTATTATAACTATCATTTCTTTCTTTGTGTTCCAGTTTCTGAATGCTATGTAAAAAATAAAGTAAGTTGCCTGCTTACTTTCAGATTTGTCTTCGCACGATGTTATATAAAGACAAAAATTAAAGATCAGTAATGTAAGTAAGTATTCACAAGATAAATAGTAAACTCCTTATAAATAAATTGCGTCGCGTGGAAAGGATGATTTCCCTAATAGAATAATATATAATATATATTATATATATATATATATACGTATAGATCTTAGAGATGTCAAAAAAAGTATGTTAAAGATCCATAAAACTATTCTCAAACGTTGTTGAAGAATCCAAAAATATACAACGGAAAAATCGTTTTATCATGTTGACTTTAAATATTCCAACGCACGAGAATTACTTGTTCTGCAAATATTTTTACTGTTGCAGGGCGCGAAGTAAAAGAGAAAAAGAAAAATCAATTTTTCTGCATACGCTCCATCAAGTATTGCTAGCATATAGAATACATCCAATCTATTATACTAAATCTATAGTTCACCTCCTATGTGTCGTTTCTTTTCAGTCATTAAAACTGGGACAAAAACGGCGCATAGATGGGGGAAACCTCCTTCCCTTCTTGTGGAACCGATTCATTATTGACTCATTGCTTACTGTACATTCACAAATGCTCCATAACATTTATGGAGCAAACGTGTGCAAGCACACGCATACGGTGTGTACACACATATTCCTCTATACTCTATACGCTTAATATGTAAATACATATACGCTTCTTTACACGCGTATATGTACATAAGTATATATAGAAATCATAAAAAACACAAAATTAACAACGACCTATTGGTTTGCTTGTTGCAAGAGGATTGCGATTTTTCGATTTAGTGAAATTGGAATGATTGGGCAATCGGCGATAGGTGTTGCGTCTGTCAGTACCTAAAAATAAGAATTTTTATGCATGTACCTCAACAGTAAACAAGTTAAACATAGTATATTGAAAACGCAAGTTATGTAAGAGTAACGTTCGAACATATAGAGAGCTAGCACAATGAATACAAAAACAAATGTTGTGTTATTTATAATATTGCCATAGAAGTAAATCCAAAAATAAGATACAACAATAATTACAAATTAAATGACAACAAATTATGAATCAAGGATCATAAAGGAAAATATATCTAAATTCTCTGTACACAGACTGTACACACTCTTAAGATTTTTAATTATAATACTAATTAAAACTTTCACTTAAGAACACTAAGATATAAAATACAAAAAACCAAACATTGATATAAGTAATTTTAATAATTTCCAATAATAGTATCCGCACGTACATCAGAGGAGGAAACATTAGGAACTTGGCAAGTGACTCACCAATTAACAACGCACAATGCATTGCAGTCACAAAGAAGGATTCCTATTAATAAGGTTGATGCCTCTGGTTTTGACGATTACCACCCCTCTGCTTGCCACCGTAGCCTGAACCACCTGGAACACATCCATGTGATACATTGTTAGACAACCCTCCCACCTAGTTACGTACACGTCATATCTTTATAAGAAATAGAAGAAACAAACTACAATAGGGAAAATCGCACGCACACTTCTCAAAAAAAGAAAGAAAATAGAAGTAAAAAAGCTATTTAGAGAATCTATAGAGATAGGTTACAGGCTAAGGTAGTAAGCTCCATTTAACTTTTTCCCCATTTTCTTTATAGATTTCTGGAGCTATCGATGGCTGAACATAGAATAATATATGAAGATGTAATTGCTAAATGATTCTATTTATGGGAAGATATATTTTCCATATTTCAAAGTTAGATTTATGTTACATGAAAAACATACTTATATACGTATTATTACTTTTATCCTATTTTTTTCTTGTCTTAACACATTTAGCTGTTAAATATCAACATTAGAAAAAAGCACATATACCCACATCTATAATTTACTTTATTTCAGAAAAGTGCAAGAAAGAAATGAATAATGAATAAATGTAGCTAAAGCTTTATGTAGTAAGAGATATAGAGGTTAACGTAAAAAAAAAAAAATGCATACGTGTGACAAATTGAAATATGTGTAAATTGAAAAATATACAGATGACATGAAGATTAAATACAATTTGAAGAAGATAAAATACAAAAAAGGACGCTATAATTGCGTACCTTTACCGCGAGGACCACCGCGCCCACTGTAGCCACCGTCATAATTACCACTGCCATAGCCATATCCATCTGCGTTTCATGAAACACACGGTGTAAAAAAAACCGGTATCAATTGATATTACTACTAAAATTATAAATATTTTCTATAATATAAAAAAAATTCGATGTTTGGAAAAAATCTACTAAAAACTCTCTTACTTATTTTCAAATAATAATACACTAAGTTTTGTTGCTCAACAAGAAATACTCACAAAATACATGTCAAACATTATAAAGTAAAAGCAGAAACTATAGATAATTCTCAACTGTTAAAAAGCATATTTAAACATTTTAATAATTACATGAATCTAGAAAATGACATGCATGTTTAAAGTATACATTAAAAAAAAATTTATGCCATGCTGAAAATGATTCCATCAGAAAAAGAATATATGCGTAATTCTTTGTGTTGCTACAAAGAATATGTTTTCCCAATTTTATTGCATGGAATACGTCTTCACAATTTTATATCGTGAAATATGAAAGAAATATGTAACGCATTATATATGTGATGATAAGATGAAGGCGGAACAAAAGATTCAATATACAATCTTACATAATTGTTCTATACATCGCGAAACAATCAGTTCTGTGAAAGAAAAAATATTTTTCTTTCTGTGCGCTGATTTTACTTTCCAACTGTCTCAACATCTGAGCGGTAGCAGTAGATAGTGGAAAGAAAACTACATGTAAAGAGTAATCTGTCTCTCATAAAATCGATTCATTGCTCCGCGATGTACATTTTTGCTTTAAATTTCTTCTCTCTCTCTCTCTCTCTCTCTCTCACACACACACACACGCACGCACACACACATACATAAACGCTTATTTTGTACATAGTAGTAAAGCTTTTAAAACCAGAAAATCTTGAAGAATAAAAAAACAAGACAATGATAAAACAAAATAATTAAATTACATGCTCAAAAAACTTAAATCAGATATACGTGCATCTTTTGAGTCATATACAGTTAAGTGATACATAGATATCAGGATATCAGGATCAGTAACGCATAAGATTTTGATCACGTGACTTATTGCTTTTTTCCCCTCAAGCAAAGATAAGAAAACAAAAGCAAAAACAGTAATCACACGAAAACTCTGTTGATGCCAACATGAACTTTTACCATATCCACTGTAGTCATAGCTTCCGTAGCCGCCGTACCCACCACCGCTGTAATAATCATATCCGTAACCGTCATATCCACCGCCGTATCCTTGACCGTAGCCACCACTGCTGTAACCGCTATATCCACTTTGTCCTCCCCATCCGCTCTGACTAAATCCGCGACCTCTAACGCCTCTGCCACGACTACCACGGCTGCCGGGCCCTCCTCGCATGCTCATCATCCCGTCAGGTTTAGGCGTAGCTTTTTTTACATCGACCTATTTGAAACATTACAGATAATTACTTAAACTTGTAATAAGATTTATGTAAATATACATTGTTTGTTAACTATTAGTCTTATTATTATTGCATTAGCTAGTCAGGTTTCAGTTATCCATTTACCTCCTTGCCATTTATTGTCTGCTTGGACGTTTTCAAGAGTTCGTTAACCACTTGCTCGGACTCGAATGTAATAAAACAAAATCCTTTCCTTTGATTTTTTGTTTTGTCAAACGGCATCTCCACTTCAACAATCTAAAAGTTTCAAATGTGTTTTGATCAAAACGTTCGTTCGAAACAATAATTAACGCGTAAAATATTTACATTTCCGAACTGCGAAAAGAAATTTTTGATATCATCATCAGAGAGTTCTGTCGACAGGCCACCAACAAATATTTTACCATGTCGGGCTTTTGCTTTTTTGGGATCAACTTTTTTATTGTTGATAACATGATCCCCAGCTGCCATGATCTGAAAGATAATACAAGTTTTTTGAAAAGGTTGTTTTATTTTCATAAATTGATACTAAATAAAGACTTAAAATACTACTTCAGAATAAAATTTTGTCGTCATTGCATTCAGTAGCAGAACTGGTATTAAGTATCATCATTAAATATTACTTCATATTTGCAAAAGAACAATATCATTGAAAGTTCTAATGTTTATCTTAACATTTTACAATAAATCAGTGAAGTTTATATGTAACAGAAAAAATTTTACCTTGTCGAGAGATTCGGCCTTAGCAAAAACAATAAAAGCGAATCCTCTCGATCGCCCTGTATTAGGATCTGTTTTGACATTGATGCTTTCAATGTCACCATAAGAACTAAAATGTTCTCTCAGTTCCTCTAAAAATACATACATTTCGTTGAAAAATTTAAGTATGCCATTAAAAATAATTACATAAATGATCATTATCAATCTCAGTAAAAGTTTATTTTCATGTGGCATCGTGCCATACAAAGGTGTCCTAAGTAAAGGTGTCCATCATAACTAATTTTGTTTTCAGTTCTTGAATGTTACTTTACATTGTATAACATATTTTTCAATATGTAAAAATCTTAGAAAAAAACAATTACTTACTGTCTGTTGTCTCCCAACTTAAACCGCCTACAAATAATTTCCTGCAAAAAGGAAAGAAAGAAGAAAGTTATACTTAATTGAAGCAAAAATAGTATTTTGTGGTCTCTTAAATCTTTAATTACTGTTACAAGAATTGAATGTTTATATAGCAAGAAAAATACTCATTATTTGAGTCTATGGTGTTGATAACTTTTTAAATTTCTGCAACTGCGCGCGAAGAAGATATCTGTAACGGTAAAAAATAGCGCATGGCAGTGTGATCTTGGCCTCTTTCGCAAGTGACTATTATACAAGTTATGGAACTCATATTAAGTAGCATCTCGTATCGCGCGCAATTTTTATTATTTTTTTTTTTTTTTTTTTCATTCTCTTAACACCATCATGCAAAAATAAACACAAAAATAAAAAAAAAAAAAATAATGAAAATTATATAAAAGTACCTATCATTCAGAGAGTCCTCGCTAACTTCGGCCGACCTGCAAAAGCAACGAAACCAATTTATTTTACTAAATGATTTTTTTCAAACGCATTAAAGTTAGCATCAATGACTAGAATCGAAATAAAAATTTGTCTTTTTATAACGAAAAATAATTTTATTTAGTAATAAAACAAAACAAAACAAAAAAAATCAACTTGAACTCCTGGAAAGATCAGAATTAGTGTTAAGGTATGAAAAAAATTTTAAATGCAGACGATATACGAGAATGTAACAGACCTGTATTGTCATTCGCAAAAGGGGCACTGAATTACCGAGATACATTAACTATCCCAATTTAGACAGGAAACAAAAAAAAAATGTATATAGTTTATATATGTAAATTATATTAGTTATATATGTATATCTACAGACTAGACGGACGCATAGATTTAACTACAGCTAATAGATCACTCTTATTAAAATTTAGAAAACTCTCCTTATGATAATAAACACAAAGTATGATTTAAAGCAATTACATAAAAGTATAGTGGAACATTCCTAAAATGAATGAGAATTCATAGACAACAAAATAGCGTATACTATAACGTACATCTGCTCTTCATGAAACAAAAGTTTTGAGAAACAGCAACCATGAGAGGGACTGCTATACACACCACAAAGACCAAAGAATAAAAGGAAAACTTGGAAAAAAAAAAAAAAAAATATGTGCTTGTAAAAATCAATTGAGAGAACAAAGTACTTTTTCATATAAACGTTCATATGAGAAACCCGAATATAAGTTATAACTCCAGATGACATACAGCTGCTCCTAAAGGAAACAAAATTTAACTTTTCCAAGTGGTACTCAGACTGCTGATTGGTCCAAAGAATATGGCATATGGCAAGACTGCAACTCTACATCAAAAAAAAGCTAAGAAACTTGTCCTTACATTACAATTTGACAATTAAACAACTCTTGATTCTTTCAAATATATATATGTATATATATATGTATAATGTATTTATATGTACACAATATAGATCGACAATAGAAGAGATTTATTTGTATTTATATGTACGCGTATTACATATGTTTGTCTCTTTCTCATTCTCTCTCATTCTGTCTCTCTTTTTATAACATTTATTTGACTTTCTTGTACTCTACAACGAGCTGCAAGTTTCTATATATTCTTTCTCTTATCGTCTTTTGGCAGTGTCGACACGATAATTTATAATTATAAATACCGTGGTCACTGGCCGTTGTTGGTTGGGTCACGTTTTCCACTTGCGAGGCGCCCACCATGTGAAAACCGTTGTTGATCACCTGTAGATCAAGCCACATAAACTGGGGTTAATCGCGTTCCGGTCTACTCGAGATTTTCTTATTGATCCGTATTGACTCGAATCTCTGATCTGATTCAGTGCTTTTTAGTCACGCCCAAATGGTATCTTGGGTCGGAAATTACGCGTGACCCAGTAGAGGCAAGTGTGTATCTGTGCGAGATTGTTAACTGATTCCTTGTCTTGTGACGAACTTGAACTTGGATGTAGACTTCTCGCAATAATTCTGACTCGGAAATCACTGCATAAGGCGTCATACTTTTTGCGCTTCTCATTGATTACACGTATATAAGCGTATGTATATTCAATCAACAATCAATTACCATAATAGTCTGCTGCAATGAACTGTACGAAGATAGAAGATTCAGCTGGTCAAAAAAATTATGTATTCAGAGTTTACGCTCTATATGTTACTATGTTATTTGCAAGTAATGTGTGTACAAATTTTATTGACTGTAGAACCCACAAATGATCTCTTTATTATATATATAAATTTAAAACAGACAAGTTTATACCTCCTTGGCGCAACAAGAGCACATAAAATTACAAACAAAAATGCTCATGTTAGATATTAAAAATATCTTAGGTTATTCTGCGGAATACAGCATGCAATATTATTTTGATTTTCAAAATTAGGAACAATAAATGCGAGTAGAGCGCCGATATAGTATTTGAGTACTTTTTTTTTTTTTTTTTTACTTCCATTATCTCATACGTAGGAGTCACTTTCCTTGTTTTAGTGAAGAGAAAGTAATCTTCAAATTCAGCAACAATACTTTTGATATAAAATACAATCTTCTGATGAAAATACAAACATAATATATATCACCTATGTATATACATACATGAAAACTCTAATTTTAATCCAATCTATAAATACAGTATTTGAAGATTACACCTTCCTTGAAGTTTCATTTTATTTCTAGTAATTTAATGCTTACCATTCTTTGCAAAACCACCTCAAACTAGCATAAGAAGTTTGCAAAACTCCAAGAGGCTGTAGGAATACAAATGTAGCAAAGAAAAAAACAAAAAAAAAAAAAAAAAAAAATACAAAATCTCTTCAATCAAATAAAAATAACTAAAGACACAACAATTACAAAACTTTATACAGATAAAAATCCCGTATATATAGTCAATATTGGACCAAAACTGTCAGGTAGTCAAATTCATTCATCCTGCTCGAAATCTCGTTAAGCTGAAAAGAGAAGATAGAGAAAAAAAGAGAGAAACACGACATGTCGTGCGAAGCAGTAGTAGTCGAAAACTTAATCTACTAATACCTTTTATGCAATGTATATTTTACAATTACAACAGCACAAACCAAGATTATATATATTTGTTTCGATAATAGGTTTTGCTATTTTACGTCATTTTCGTTACGCTCAATTAAAGTGACTCATCTTGTGCGCAGAAATTGTCTTTCCACGTACTCTCGAAAAAGCGTCTTTCAACGTAGTCTTAACGGAAGTAACGAGCGCGCCCATGCAACAAAGCATCAAGTTAATCGTAACAGAACTTATTGTTTTTTTTTTTTTCATATTTAATACTTGTATTCATATCGCGTATTTTTTGTCATATTTTGATTTTTTTTCATGTGATACGCATGGGCGCGTCTTTTTCCAAGCTTGGTAAACCGGCGCTTCTACTCGCATCGTGGTCTACTATTATCTGTGTACGTCGAGATTTTCTACGATAAATTTTCTTCGCGAGCAAAAATCGTTAAACAACAAAATTCTGTACGACACAGTGAAACGAGGGAGCCAAAATAATCGAAACGCAAATGCTCGAGTCACGGGGATGCGAACGGATCGCGTTCGGCAGGCACGCGCTCGCCATTTTGTGTAACGCGCGCGCGAACGCGTGGCTTCATTAGATACGCACAGAAAAAAAAAAGAACATATTGTCGATTTGCACGCGACTAACGCAAATTTGGAATGTGAAGCGATCGCGAGACAAACAGCGAAGTTACCTGTCTTCCTGAGATTCCTGATTATTTTGTTGTTCGCCGCCAGAACCGCCGTTCTCGGCCTCACCGTTCTGCTCGGCAAAGTTCTGTTCCGCGATATCCTCGCTGAAATCCTTATTTTCCTGTTCAGCCATTTCTTATCGGATGTGAATACTTTTTTACACACGAAGCAAGTGGTCAAACACACGAGTGCGATCCTATCGCACTCCGCAATGAATGAGAGAAGTTGCTCAGTGATACACACCACGTTCAGCTGCGTCCAACTTAGTTGAAGACCGACCAGGGAATGGGCAGAAGGCAGAGACTATCTTACTCTTGTATACCATACGCAAAATTGTGCGCAAAGCATCACGGGACACGAATCTATCTCTGACGCGTCATCGACCAATCGCGTCGCGCGACTCAGAACCGTATGACGCGATCGTGGAGCCTCGAATCTCGAGATTTTTTAGAGGTATTGAATTTTTGTCACGCCAAGATGCAATTCAACAATCGATTTGCGTACATTATACGTGTAGATCTGCTGAAAAAGATAATGAATACTTTTGTTGATTACAGATCTTCATCATTTTTTTTCCGATCTCACGATTATTGTCTCATGTGTGTGAGTATGCGAGTATGTTTATTGAGCACTCGCAGATCGAGTTTCATTCACTAGCGATAACCACGATATGTTTACATTCCTGGTTACATTCCAATCGATGAGTAATGGCGGGGAGCACTACCGGAAGACAAGAAAAGAAGGCGCGAGAAGCGCGATTCACGCTGCACGCATGGAAGATTACGCGCGATGAAGATGAAGGTAGGTTAGGTGTACGGAAAGATTACTAGCCAATGAAACGATCGTGCACATGCACAGTTGTCAGCCAATAAAAGATCGCAAAGAAGCCCGCTTTATTTTACTAGGTTCTCTTTGATTATACGCATCTTTTCAAACAATTGAATTTTGTTTTGTTAGATAAATTCTCGCTAAAAGAGTTCGTATAGTCTATCATCGCGTGAGTAAAATTATCGTGAGAGATTCGCGAAGAAAATTGTTCAAAAATGCCGGAGGAACCAAATGTAAGGTTTTTTTTCGAAACAGTAAGTGATAAATGAATATTTTTCACACAAAAATTATAACAAAAAGTATGATTTTAGGTTTCGAAACAGTACGATGTCTGGTGTATCTGCAATAACATACGAAATTCTTTGTTTCGCGTTGGTTGTAATCTGTGGGAATATTACAAATCTCTGGATCCGGATAGACGCTCTTCAATATCAGGTACTTATAAATATCGGCACCGCAGTGAGCGATGAATTTTGATTCTAAAGTTAGTGCTGCGTTGAAATGCTGCAGTTATTTATAGAGATGTGAATACGCAAGATAATTCTCAAATATATGTAGTTTAATACTTTAATTTACATTAAAGAATTTGCCGTTAATTAATATTCATTGCATAATTTATTGCAGAATCCGAGTTTATATCTGTTTTGGCAGGACCTCTGAACAAAATACTTGACTTATCTGACAAAGAAATCTGCGATCTAGCAGTTTATTTTAAGACTGAGGACGGTCGAGTGAATTATGAACGATTTTGCGAAGTTGTTTACGATAGTGGTAGAATTTGAGCTTTTACATAATTGCAATTTTACAAATTTTCAATTTTTTTTCTCAGATTTTATGTATGATAGAAACAAATCTAAATTGCTTATTATTATACTTAAAATACAAATTCTTATTAATCATTTTTATTTCATCTTTTGCAATTCTTGATTTTGAGAAAGACAAGCTTGTGACAAATGATTCAAATTGTGAAAATCTGCAACATATAAATGCTTTGAGTGACACAGAACTACAAATATTGAATCTGATAATCACTCAAATCGCCGTGCTGGTGATCAAGAAAAAAATTCTGCTTCAGCCCTATTTTCAAAACTACGAGATGGCGCGTAAAATAAACAATTTATTAACAATAATAAGCAAAATATACCCTTTATTGAAAAATATTTTACAGATTGCAAAATCCAATGGCACGATTACTCTGGCTCATTTCGGTCGAATTTTAAAATTTCTGGGAATTATTCTTGGTCCTGAAGAGTTTCGTCTGGTAGTAAAAAGATTCGCTCAAAATGCCTACACTATAAATTACATGTCATTTTTAAAAGTTATCGAAGAGATTCAATGTTATTTAGAAAAACATGGAATGGCACATCTCAGTAAAGTGAGAACTCTTCTTACTTTTTTTTTATAATCTTTTGCTATGTAAACCACTCTATTTTATTTTATTTATTTTTTTTTTTTATAGGACTTGCTCTATCAATATCCTGGTCGGATAATCACGGCCGAAATACCAAAACTGCCGCGACCAGAAATTGGGAAAGTTATGCTTAGTCAAGTGTTTGGTAAGCAATCGGTGTTTCATCCGGTGATGGAACCAGCACAAAAGGCTATGTCCACAAGGGAAGTTATCCAACGCATTCAGAGACACGTTTTTGAGCATCGAATACGTATCCACGAGTTCCTAAAGGTTATTTTGATATAATTAATTACGCGTTTAATTAGAGTGTTTATCATAATGCTTGAAATTTCGATGTTGTGTTCATCGGAATACATTGTTGTGTTCAACTGAGTATGATGAGATATCGCGTTGTACAAACATGCATTGATAACATTTTATCTGCGATTAGAGCTAATAAAAAGCAATATTATGGGTATTGAACCATACAGGACTTCGACCGCCTAAATTCCGGTTGGATAAACGTTTCGCAATTTCGAAGAGCGCTGGACGCGCTTCAGATATCGTCCTTGGGCCGTTTGTTTCTGTTTGAGTCGGAGATCACTGATCTAATTGAACTTTACAAGGTTCCGGATGATCCTGATCGCGTATGCTGGCGCACATTCGAGGACGATATAGATAAAGGTGCAATATAGGTTTGCTAACAAAAACCGATACGTTTTTAGATAATAAATCAATTTACACAGTCTATATGTAAGCTTTTGCATATTTATGTGTATCTTTGCTTAGTTTTTACCGTAAAAGGACTTGATAAGTTACCGAATATAAAGGTGGAATCACCGCCCCAAGAAATAGCCGATTTACCTCGAAAAGGCGCATCAAATTGGTACTGCGAGCCTAAGAGTACAAGAGAACTTTGCGAGGACGTCTTGCAAAGAGTAAGATACCGAGTCGAAGAAAGAAGAATTTATCTGAAGCCATTCTTCAAGAACTACGACAAGTACACATTCATTAGTAACAATAAAAAAATAGGTTTTTGTTGAACCAATTGGACCAATTGTATCGTGCAGGCACAATTGTGGTCATGTGACGAGATCTCAGTTAAGACAGATTCTTCTTATGCTGACGATATTGTTGTCGCCGGAAGAAATACTTGCGCTAGAGCGAAGATACAACGACGATTTGGGTTTCAACTATTTCCGATTCTTGCAAGAACTAGAAGCCCGTCCGATCGATGAGCCTCTTTATCGTCAAATGTTAGAAGACAAGATAAGAATCAACGCTGAAAAGCTATTGTCCGAACCTCACAAGGATGAAACCAACATTGTATTAATTCTGGCTAAAATTAAAGCGAAAGTTGTGCGCGAGAGAGTCAAAGTAATTTATTGCTTAATTTATCTTTTTTTTTCTGTTAATTAAAGAAGAAGAGACTCTATCAAAAGCTAGAAAGTTCATTTATTGAACCATGTATAACAGGTTCTTGAATTCATGCATCAATATGACAGGCATAACCATCTTGTTATTTTGAAGTCAGATTTTATCAGGAGTCTGGATCAACTTCGTTGTAATTTGACAAACACAGAAATAGATACAATTACGAAAGTTTATCAAGCGCCTCTAAGGTACAATATTTATAATCTCAATACTACATATTAAAAACTGCTATGTTCTATCTCTTTTTTTAACTTGCATTCTTCTTCCTTCTCCAAGACCGGACTTCATCGAGTATGTAAAGTTTGCGACAGCTGTGGAAGAAGCTGTTACGATAGGAGGTTTGGAAAAAACTCCTCTCTTGACACCTATACAACACGTGCCTTTCGAAAAACGAGTTTTTCTAAATTTTGATGAACGACTTGCTGTAGCAACCGCAATAGACAAACTATGCAAAGTATCAAATCCAAACTTGGAGGAAATTTTCCAAGTAAGTCTTGATGTAAATTTATATTGAAATATAATATAAAAAAATACAATTACGAAAAACTCTTAATTATTTGTTCAAAATATACAACTTTATATTTTTTTAGGACTATGATAAAGAGAATATTGGTACGGTTTCCAAGGAACGATTGATGAAAGCATTGTCGGTCAGACGAATGCTAGAGCTTATCAGTAACAAAGAGTTAGATGCTTTACATAAATGTTTCTCCGTCGAAAGAGGCAACCGTTTCGAAATCGATTATCGAGCTTTCTTGCGCAATTTGTACATACTACAAGAAAACAAAAGGACTATGATATGTTAAAATATATGAAGATATAAAAACGAACCTCTGGGAAATATAACTCGCCTTTAGTATTCGTAATCTGTAAATATAAATTGCTGTACGAACTTGCGATCTTATTAAAATGAGTTTACTTTTTTTTATATGTATACATCAAAGTTCACTTTATTCACGATATAAAACAAACTTTTTTAATCGAGACACTGCTTCGAGAGAGCGTCGTTTACTTCTATGATTTATGATACCCGTCGAACCAGCTTTTTGAGAAGGAGAACTCCTTTCTCTTTCTCCCAAATTTACACAGACCGATCTTTTGTCCTATACGAATTTATTTGGCTTCTAAACTCGCTATAGGAAGGATATAGTTATCATATAGATCAGAACAATTTTGGTTTTCAACGACTTTTTGCCACAAACAAGGTGAGATGTTTGAAATTAATCTTGTAAAAAATTATAATTGCTACATATATTATTATATGTATTGCTATATATTTACTATACTAAATGACTATGCAAACTACTATATAACTGTCAGGTTTTTTGATAAACGGAGACTTTATGTGCCTTCTTTCGTGGCAAATTTAATATATTTTATTGTGCAATATCTATTAATATGTAATAAGACTTTTTTTGAAATAAGAATTAATAGTGAAGAACCAGCAATATTTTATCGACTCGCACGCGTTGCGCATCGTTGCGATGTTGTGTACATTGGTTTCTTTCTTACTAATAGATGACGCTACTAACCAGTAAAAATTGCAAAGCACATCTCTCTCGCGCTTCTTCTCTTTCTTATAATAATCTATTTTCATTTAATAAAGTAAATGAAAAAGAGAGAGAAGAAGAAAAAAATAAAATAAAGTATTTTTTACAATTTTTGTAAAGGTACATTTAATGATTTTTAGAATTCAATTTTTGTTTTGCACGTACGTATTAAAATAAAAAAGTTAAACTTTTACTTTTCTCTTGAAATATGTATAAGTACATGGTCTAGTATGTACATACTGTAAAGTAAATAAGACTTAAAAGCAAATGTCAATAGCAATGCTTGCATATAAAGTATCGTTCGCAGCGTCCATTCCGAAGAAGTAGGAGCGGCTATAATTTAGATGATAAGAATTTCCAAAGCACGCGCATTAGCTTCACCAGCACGTACGATTTGCTGGCAAAGAATAATTTAGACAGCTAGAAAGTTTGGGTTTGCCTCATTCTACATACTCTATTAATATACATGCTCTCTTTATATAGAGATTAGAACATTTAAGAGAAAATGCGACGTTTTCGCATTTCAATCAATACTTAAATGTTAAAACTAATTGTAAGATAAAGTTTTTATATTGCGCTATAAATATAATATTTAAAATATTTTATTATAGAAATACAAAAATGACGAAGAGTGTAACATTACTTTCTTTGATCGTCGTTTCCGTTATTGCCGGACCGCCGTTTCCACTGCCAGGTGGAGTTCCCGAGGATTCTTTGACTCCTCAATGCCGAACTCCGAAATGTCCAGCTACGAAAGCCAACAGCAACACGCCAATTACTTTGCCTTATCCCCTAGACTGCTTGCAGTACGTTATCTGCGAAGAATCCGGTCCTCGCACCGCCGTATGTCCAGGAGATTTAGTTTTCAATAAGGTAAGACAAATCTCTTCGAATTATTTAAAGCTTATTAGAAAAATTGATACAAATATTTTTGATATTTAAAAAGTAGACTTTTTTTACTATATTTAAAAGTAAGAATAAATTATTGCAATTACTTTATATTTCACATGAACACAATGAAATTTCAAGATATTTTTGATGCAAATTTTTTAAATTAAAATTTGAAAATTAAAAAATTACAATTCAATAATAGAAATTTGGACTGAGCGATTTATACATTTTCGATTTGTATCACATATTGAGAAAAGTGTACTTCGATATCGTGATTCTCGCAGCTTCAGAATTGTCTGGAGAGTTCTGCACGCGTGATACGAAGTCCCGCTGCATCGATCGCACTCCTACGCTTTGGAGACGAAAGACGGCGGCGATTTCATTCATCTTCGTCAGCTTCTCGTAATGCAATGTCTCATTAGTTTCCCATCTTCGCGAATCGTATTTTCTTCCGCATACATCATAAATTGTTTTTTTTTTTTTTTCCCATTTGTTTCTTGAGACATCACCGAGCAGATGTTGGAATGTAGATTATATCTATAGAAATTATGATGGAAGTTAAAGAGGAAAGGGAGCTCTGTGATAAGACGCTCTGCAATAAAATAACAAAAGAGGTTGAAAGAAAAGCGTCAACTCGATCCTTTTTCCGTAACACGACACTTCGTTTGTAATCTACAAGTACGTCACGTGTGTGGACTAGACTACTAGGAGTCGCGGCCTCGTATCACCCTTCGGATAACTCGATGGTGTTCTACCCTTCTTTCGTCGTATCCAGTTACGAGGCGTACGGACGCACGTGCATATTGTCGTGTTCCCGGGTGCTTCACCTGACACGTGGCCGGGCGAATTTCAATTCATCGGGTTCTACACGAATGTCGGTGCTTGACTTTGTAACAGCCCCATCGGGGTCGCTTGAACTCACTCGACCAGTCGGTGTTTTTAATTTGTCACCCTTTACACGCACACGTCGATCGTTCGCGATACCTTCGTTGAGCTCACGAGAGACACGCAATATCTTCCTAAAAATAAACGAATCGAATACACGAATAAAATACATGATTTTATTTTGCAAAATCTCTGGAACATTAAAAATTTTCTACTTTTATGAGAAGTTATATTCTCTATATTTTTACTGGCCAAAAGAAAAAGAAAGAATCATTCACTATAATATTGAATAATTTTTCTGTTTCAGAATACTGGTAAATGCGATAGTCGACAAAACGTGAATTGCGTACCTTGCTGGCAAGGCTGAGCAAGGATCTTGATATGTTTGCAAAATCTGTGATGTTTGCAAAATTTGTTTGAAAAATTGCTGCTCCGCAAGCTAATCTCTTCGGCATCTAGATCAGTCCGGCAATTTGTATTTGTATTTGTCATCGAGTTTCAATTCGAAAGATTGACGACATGTATTTCCTCGCGCTCTTCTGTTGACCTACAACAAACCGTTACTCAGCCATTAATAGTTTTCCTCGCTTTGTTCTCTTCAGTTTTGACGTCAGCATTGTTAACGTTGTACTCGCGCGTTATTCTCGGTGTTCACATACATACAATAGAATATATCTCTTTCTCTCTTTCTTTACTAACAATCCCGTAGGTTTATAAATTAATTGAGATGTACGTTATTTAAGTGGATTTTGCAATACATACAAATATAAATTTATGGGAAATCGATAACACTGCTATATTTTTTTATCAAAATTATATAATAATGCTCGCAAATGAGATATTTGAAATTATATATTTTTTTTAATATAATGACATCATAAGAAACACAGAACAAAAATAAATGATAAATTTAGTGAGATATATCGTAATATAAGCTCGTAATGTTTTATCAACAGTTATTACATTTCTATAACATGGAAATATAATAACAATGTAAACTTTTCATAATGTAAAATTAAACTCGCCGAACAATTTGCAACTTTCAGTTCATATCATACAACGAGCGAAAAATATTATTTCCTACATAATTTACATGTGCGCGTTTATACCTGCTAAAAGATTTATAAAGATTTCGATTTTGCGAAATTGCGTCAGCACACGTATGATTAAATGTCGTCACACATCTCATTTTGCGCGAACTTTATTACAATTTGATAGGAATCCACCTTCTATGAATATTTTATTTATCGCTTTCAATCCGATTACTATTCCGCTTCCCAACGAAATGTCGTGTTTTCTTGAAAAAATGATCGAATCAGTTGTTCCATGAAAAACACATTAACTCTCACCCACTTGGTTAATCATTAGTGAATCCCCACCCCAGAGACCCTTTTTCCACCTACACGCTCGCCCCATACCTCGAGAATTCGAAATGTTACTGCAGACGTCAGCCGTAGATTTCGATACTATTCTTTTTGCCACCCGAACTTGAGATCCGAGTTTTTGTTCGCAAGAATTTTCTGATGACGTTATCTACAAAATTTATAGGATTCCATTGTTGTATCTCTATATAGACAAATATGAAGAAAAACTTTTATGCTTATATATGCAAAAAAATGTATTAACTAATATAAAATTGTTTGCTAAATATCTTTATATTACAAAAACATGAAGTATAATAAAAAAGTAGTTAATCACGCAAGTTCTTGAACTAGAATAACTTTATATCTACTAAAAACTGTTTGTTACGTAATTTCTCTTAAGTTTTACTATTTTTCTAACTACTTTTTTATTATTGACGTCTAAAAGAAAACGTACATAATTGTATATCCTGTATGTACTCAGTATATTAATAAAATCATTGACTGGAATACATTCGCTTAATAATAGATACCGACAAAACAGATCACCCGAATCGAGGCGAGTTGCGCTTGCTAGGAAATAACGTGTCCTAAAAAAGAGTGACATTAAACGCCGACTCTTCATCTCCTGAGGCTGACTCGCTCGCGTTGCTCTAATCTTCCTCTCCACCGAATTTCCGCTCATCCGTTCACCGTTCGTGAAGGGCGAGAGGAAAACGGAGGAAAGTTGCGCGATCTACGGTCGCGAGAGTTGCAGTCGGGGGGCGCAGACTCGCGGCAACCATCCAGTGTAGTCCACGCCTCCAGCTTGCTCGCCTACAGCTGTGGCGTCGAGGGTTCGCGATAGAACGAAAAGTCGGAAAGAGGTGCAAGGGGGTGAACAGCGCGGCTAGGTCTCCGCGGTCGGAAAGATGGTGGGGAACGCGAGGGTTGCGCACCCCCGCGCGCGCGAGCCACACTGTGACGTCACGGGGATCAAATCAATATCACCACCGGTGCCCTCCCTCCGTTCGTCGTCGTCGGTCCTCGCGAGACGGCGGACGGTCGACCGCCTCAGTACAAGGTGGCCTCCGCGACTGGCACGTTCCGGCAACGCCAGTGTCGTTCCGACGAAGACGACGACGACGGTGACGATCACGGCCACGACCACAGGGACGAGAACGAGGACGACACGCCGGCCAGATCGACCTCCGACTCGTCACGCGATTCATCACTCGTCTTTTCCGAGACCGCTGTTTTCTGTCAACGTGAAATCAAACACCGTAAAAATCTCGTCCTCGTCGCCGGTATTATTGGCCATTAAGTACACACCGGTATTGAAAACCTAGTATCGTCTATCTACGATGAGATAGTCACCGGCTTCTTCTGTCAGAGTCAGCTAACGCAAGGAAGGTGCTTGTAAGTAACATTTTGTTACAAGATTTCTAAATAGTTTTTTCGGAAAATAGTTATCGTGCGAAAAATTTTATGAGATTATTTTAAAACGCGAAAAAAGAACAGAGGAACATAGGATAGTCTATTTGCTATGTCATTTATGTTTTATTCTACATGCAAAAATTGATATATAATTTATTATAATAACAAGCAAAATAATTATATTTTGTTCTACGCGTGATTGCTATCAAATTATTATAGCCAACATTTTATGTTAAATAATTAATACATAGATGTCTACGGACAGCCTCTACGTGTATGTTCATATACATGATAGATGTAAAAGCGCGCGCGAGTAAAGAAGTTTTCGCTTAGAAGTGAACTCCCGTTTTTTTTTATAATTTTTCGATCAATTGGAGATTAACCAAGTTTTGATGCAAATTCTGTAATTTTACTCTTCTTCTTCTTATCCTTGATAATCGTTTTTCTTCTCTTCTTCTTTACTTTCCTTTCATGTTGTGTGTTCTGGCAAG
The DNA here is from genome assembly GCA_014839585.1 of Pseudomyrmex concolor. Taxonomy (NCBI): domain Eukaryota; kingdom Metazoa; phylum Arthropoda; class Insecta; order Hymenoptera; family Formicidae; genus Pseudomyrmex; species Pseudomyrmex concolor. The sequence continues at coordinate 24,015 of QVOB01016353.1, forward strand.
ACGTAGGTTTTCCAGGTGAAGGACCGCATTGATCCTCGCAGTCGGTCCCGCGAAAGTCAAGCAAAAGAGTGAAAACGAAGAAACTAGGCAGACAGAGAAGCAGAGGACTCGGTGAGTTGGGTGAAAATCGATGGCCATCAGCGCCCATGGGCGGCCTCGCGTTTAGGACAAGGAATAGCCCCTCCCAGAAGACCTCGCTCCGGTGGGGTGACTGCTGCCCCCCAAACCCCAACCCAACGTCGTCGTCGGCCGTCTGGAAGCATCGTCATCAGGACATGCCGCCGGTGCCCGTGTGAGGCTGCCCCCCGCTGTTGCGTGATTGTTTCTCGCGGGGATTTCAAAGGTATACTTTCCGTTCATCCCCCTTATTTAACCCTTGGAACCCCTTTTTTTTTTAAGGACATTGATTTATCTCTTTCTCTATACATTTAAACGTTTTTTATGAAATTATAACAAATAACATTAGAGAGTTTTAATTGTTCTTTAAATAATGGAGAAAAAGAGATCGTAGATGAGATTTACATCTTTGTGTGTGAAAAAGAAGTACACGATGTAATAAGCTGTGACTTTTTATACATAAAACTTTTTATATAGTTTTTGAGAGAGGAAAAATGAAAGACAATTTTCTCAGTCGTGATATATTGATACACGAGCGTATTTAATCGAAGCTGCATCTTTTTGAAGTTACACGACACCTTGGGCAGACTGCGCTTAATAGGATTAGAGGGTAAGCTCAGTTGAGCGATTTAAATGCCCTTCGGGTAGAAACATAATATTTGTGCTTAGCTGCACTTGTTGGGTGCAAGTTTGCCACGGTGTTAATCAAGCGGAAAACTTTAATACTCCGCGCGAAATTGATAAGTTCTTTGTGAAACCTACGTCAAAGAGGTTTTTTTGCATTCACCATGACATTAGCAGCAAACAAAGAAAGAGAATGTGTATATTTATTTTTTTTTATCGTGGTTTATTAGCAATCACGTTATCTTGCACCTTGAAAAAAAAAAATGTGTCATCTCACAAAGAGAAAACAAAAATAACTTCGCCGAACTTGAATTAAAATTGTAATTACAGCTGACAGAAAACTGTATTCTAACACATAAATAACATTTTTGAAAAAGAAATGTATTATTTTAAAAGTTAATATTCAATGTTTCCTTTTAGTTCTTCTAAAGTGTGATGTATTGTATGATTTTTCGTACGACTTGCAATAATATCGCAATCATATTTTGTAAATTGCAAAAGTTTTTCTCTTCCCACTGAAATTTAGAAGAAGATTTTTCCAAAAATTAACTTCAGATATCCGAACGATCCGAAAGCGGATCAGCCGCCGAATCTCTCGGACCTACGTCTCCGTCAGCTCGAGATCGACACCTACTCCCCGAAGATGATCAACATCGCCGGAGTGATCTCAATCGTTCTGTTCTACCTGCTGATTCTGGGCGTCGGAATATGGGCAGCCAGAAAGAAGGAGGCGGGCAACGACTCCGAGGAGGAGGTCATGCTGGCCGGCCGTTCGATCGGGCTCTTCGTCGGGATATTCACGATGACGGCGACTTGGGTCGGTGGCGGTTACATCAATGGCACCGCCGAGGCAATTTATACCAAGGGCCTAGTATGGTGCCAAGCGCCCTTCGGATACGCCCTCAGTCTCGTTTTCGGTAAGTCCGCCGCTACAATCGTTTAGTTCTTCTACTTAAGACAACGCGTGAATCTTTGACCTTTTCGGCACAATATCTACAAGATATCGTAAATGTATAACAAACACAATCTATCTCTTCTGCGCGCTGACTGTTCTCTACCAGCACTTACGCATAATAAAGATGACAACTTTGTTATCAATGTCTCACGCACGCCGAACGACCTCGGCAAAGAATATAAACGCGACTATAAGCCGTCCATTGACAGCATTACTTCTCTGTGTCTACGTTTCTATGAATGATCGTTGTGTACCTTTAAGAAAAATGATTGTGATAGAAATTGATTGCGTGTTTTCAAGTTCGAAAAATCTTTAATCTCTCTCTCTCTCTCTCTCTCTCTCTCTCTCTCTCTCTCTCTCTCTCTTCGACATGTTACAAAATAAGTCAATATTGACATTTCGTGAATTTCGATCTAAGAAGCTAAGAAACGCGGATCTCAAAGAGAGTTACTAAGAAATTTAAAGCAATGAGACGTTTTTTTCAGTCACGAGAGGAATATTTATAAAGCGTGAAAAACGTTGGATTATTTAATTTTGCTGTACAGGTGGTATTTTCTTCGCGAACAAAATGCGACAGCAGGGGTATGTTACAATGCTGGATCCGCTTCAAGACGCGTTCGGGGAGCGCATGGGCGGTCTTCTATTTTTGCCCGCTCTCTGCGGCGAAGTCTTCTGGGCGGCGGGTATCCTCGCGGCCCTCGGCGCCACGCTGGCGGTCATCATTGACATGGATCAGGGCACCTCTGTTATTCTGAGCGCCTGCATCGCGGTTTTCTACACCCTCTTCGGCGGTCTCTACTCCGTTGCTTACACCGACGTTATTCAGCTCTTCTGTATTTTCATCGGTCTGGTAAGCATTTCTCCGTCATGCAATATTGCAACAATGGGAAATTTTATCTCAGGCAATTATGTGTATTTATAATAATTATTAGTTTTGTCAATTTGATCTGTAATTGAAATTAAACGTAAGATGAAATTGTATGTTGAAATTTGACTTTCAATAATTTTTTTTTTTTGGTATCTCAATAACTGCAAGCAAAGTTTCCGATAAATATTGCTGTCTGTTTCTTCCGTGCAATGCTCGGTCGAATGGTCGGTCTACTACAGTGCAAAATGTCGGAGCTAATCGATATCGCAGCTCTGCTTCGGTGTTTGTATTACCAAATTTATATTCGATGACGTACAAGGTGGTGACCCACTTCCCGGAAGAACGCTATCGGGCAATTATTTCTACAAGAGATTCCATCAGAGAGATATCTGTTACGCCGAAGTTTAGAATCTCACATGCAAAAAAACTGTCTTATTATTCTTTTAAAACATTTTTTTCCTTTCTTTTGTTTGGTGTTAGGTATTTAAATATACATATTTAAGAGTTTTGTAAATATTTTGTATAAATTTCGTTATTACATTTATTAGAGAGTTCATCAAGAGACAGAGAGAAGTTTTCAACACATAAAGTATAATTAGATAACACGTGGTAATACATAAACACGTAGATTTGTTTCTTAATTACACTGCACTTTTAATTAACTAGCTAGAATTGATCTTAAATTTACGATGGTTTTGCGTTTCAAACTCTACGGACGATCCCTTTGCTTATCGTTCTGAATGCAAACTCGCCTTCTGTGTAACGAGACGTCCATTAACTATGATTAATCGCGATAAAATCAGATCGTTCAAAGATAATCGCGTACCCGAAATAAATCTGGAAGAAACATCTGAATGGTGTTATCTGTAGATACGAACGTCGACTCCTTCGCTTTTGCCATTTAAATTATTGTTAAAATATCCGAGAAAATATCTATATGCATTTGATATTGCGACAATCATAATTTGTATCTGTACAATAGGTATGTGCGTACACGTCTCGTGAAAAAAAAAAAAAAAGGCAAAGTTTATTGTTTTCTATTCGCAGTGGATGTGTATTCCGTTCGCTTGGGCCAATCCGAAGGTGGCGTCTCTCAGTTCCATGGAGGTTGATTGGATCGGTAAGGTGCAGCCCGAAGAGTTTTGGTATTATTTGGATTACGGTTTACTTTTGATATTTGGCGGTATACCGTGGCAAGTGTACTTCCAACGTGTTCTCTCCTCCAAAACTGCCGGGAGAGCTCAAATATTGAGTTACGTCGCCGCCATAGGCTGTATCCTCATGGCCATTCCCCCTGTTCTAATTGGAGCAATCGCTAAAGCAACTCGTGAGTACCACACATTTAATCATTAATTAATTAAAGTGACTAATAGATGATTGCCCACTGATCACGTCGCGGAAAATATTGCAGAAAATTGTCTCTTTACTTTTCACATTTGTTTATCAAAATTATTTTAGTTTTATGTACGTGGGCAGTCCGATAAGTACTTAGCCTACAAAAAAAAAAAAAAAGTTTGGAAAAGTGGCGATTTATTTCTCAACATAGTCTCC
>QVOB01016354.1:0-11163 GCA_014839585.1 Pseudomyrmex concolor
ATATTCTAAATAACTATAAACTACTGCTCGATATTTTTATGCTGTTCAATGGAGATTAACAGCATCTCAGTCGACCAAGAGACAGAAAAGTGAAATATAAAAGTGATAAAATAAAAACGTTTCCGTTTATCTATTTAAAAAACTATCATCGCAATAACACGTGCAAAGCGAAAAAACATTATGACGTCTATCTTAGACTATAGTTTTGAAAAGTAATAATCTTTAACATTTACGAAGAAACTAGTATTAAACAAGCGTGTTTAAAGTAACAAACTAGGACTCGGATCAGCAAGTTGGAAACTGTGCATGCACCTAACCTAACCTATTGTACAATATCAGAAGATGATGTATTTATCATTCGGTGAAACTTTCAATATAATATGAATATACCAATATATGTGTACCTATACGTGCATTTATTGACTACATGTAATATACATACATGTATGGCGCATATGCAGAACAATAATAAATATCAATAGTAAATATCAATAATGTAATAAATATCAATAAACAATATTGTATATTTTACTTTAATATTTATTTATTTTTTTTTATGTTTTTCTATTGTACATTTTAACTGTGTTTTATATGAAGGAGATCACTTTAGAACATTTGGTTTGCGTGTGTATGTGTGTAGATATATCGCAGTCTTCTTGTAATAATCAAAAATCATTTAGCGAGAGATAGAATATGGTTCTTCTCTATTGCCATTCTATATACACTCTACACGTTACATGATTACATAGCATAACCACATACTAGAATATTCACGTCTACATAATTCTCTCTCTCTCTCTCTCTCTCTTTCTTCAAGTCTTTACCCATTGACGTAGAAGCTGAAATTCACAATCGCCCCGACGTAAAAACTTGTTTATCTGAAAAACTATTGTTTATATAATGTTTTACACAAATATTTGAAACATGCGCAACGAATATAATTGTTGGAAAAACAAGCATATGCCGAATTCTTGTGCTATAAAAAAGCGTAGACATACAATTTTGTGAAAAAAAAAGAAATACTTTTCTTTTTTCATCGAAAGGGTCGACGTCTATGCACAAAAGTTCGCAAGCGAGAGTTTCGAACTTCGGGCATTACGCCCCATAAGAATGATATCCTGTCATTATCCCGTCGTTCGCGCGCGATCGAACGTCGGGAGAATGGCAGAGGAAGAAAAAGATTGGCACTTTCCAGATTGGCATGTCGACTTTTCGACCGAGAGATCGCGAATGATAGACTTCCGATTCTTTCGCGCATTTGCGAATAGTCGGGAGTCGCGGTCGCATTGTCGAGGTGACGAGCCGTTAAGAGGAGAATAATAACGGATGGAGTATCAATTCCAGTATTACAATAGAGAATACGATAATCTGATCAGGCCTGTCATGATGGCCGCCAAATTAATCTCTATTTGGCCGCTGGAGAGGAATCATCACGCCAGCGCGACGCTGTTCAGGATTTGTCACTCGTTCTGGTTATTTTTTCTGGTACGTAAAAATCGCTAATTTGACAAATTATATTAAAGTGTATGAAAAAGAAACACGGAATTTCAAAAAATAAAAAATTATCGATATGTATTAAATCAACGTTCAAAATGTGCTTTTGCATGTAATTGAATTTCTTGCGAAATGTTTTTTCGATAAATAAACTGTGACCGAATTTCCACGTCGAATAAAGTTTCATGCGAATAATCTAGCACGTCATTTATAACGTGTACACACAGTTCGTTACAATGTGCGTCACCGTAACGGCCGACGTGGTTTACAACTTTGACGACCTCGACAAAATGACGGAGTGCGCTTTGATCTGCTTCGCGTTTTATCTCATCGTAATACGTCTCGTCGTCTATTTGCTTCATCATAAGGATATGCAGTACGTGGTCGAGATCATGAGGGAGGACTGGACTTGGTCGACTTACGAGGATAAGATCGTCTTCAAGGAAAAATGTCTATTTGCGTTTCGGCTCGCGAAATATTTCATAACCATGGTAGCCGGTACTATAATTACTTTCTCGTGCATACCAATTTTAGAGGTACGTGGAAAAACGCACAACATAGTTTAATAATTTTAACGATATATAGCATAACGTAAATATATAATATATATTTTTACACACAGTTAATATCTTTATTTTAATTATATTGGAGCTCTAAATATCTAATAGAACGTTCAAGAAGAGTGAAAAGTTTTCGTTTGCGCGCGCGCGCAAAGCATTTTCCGAAATTTCGATTTTTACGACAACAGCAATAAGAGAGCGCCACACTGTGTCAATTAAACGCAAAGATCCTTAAATTCTGTAACGATAAAGCTTAATTCTTCAGTTTTCTCCGGCCTTAATACTCGAGAACTTCGAGGACGGTGCTCCTCTGTGACGTAACTTTTTAATTGACTCTGTTATTAAATTGTATCTGTAGAATAATTAACTGCAAGTTTCTTCAAATGTAACTTACTGATAAGTTTTAATTAACAAGCAACGTTCAGTGAAACAAATCTTATTTCGAAAAACAAGAAATTACCTGCGCAGATATTTTTCTCGAAACGATCGCGATAAATTGACGTGTACAGCATTACGCAATAAATGCGCGCGGTACTAAAAACTGCGCGATAATTAACAGTGACACATTTTGTAGATACCAAATTCTAATTTTTTTGTTTGTTTAGCAAAGTACATCGTATTCTCTCGAAAATTGTTTATTACCGTTTCGCAAATGTTGCGATATCGCCCTTACATGGGGAATTGTTTTCCGATGGTCGTTTCGCTTTACGAGCCTTTCGAAAACACCTGCACGCACGCGTAAAACGTTAATCCTTTAACAGTGTTTTCCTGATATACGCGAGTAATTAAACTGTTAATAAATTATTAACATTTGAGAGATGTGAGTAAATTTACATATATATTGGGAAAGAACATCGCACACACTCGGAGGTCGCGATACTAACAATCAAATATTGGATGATAATCAGATATAGACAAATAGACAATGTTATCTCGGTAATTAATTGTATTAAATATTAAACAATTGCAACGTTCGATCGATTGTATAGACATATTTTCTGGGAACGGAGAGGATACTTCCTTTCCGGGGTCATTTCTTCATCAATCAGACAGTTTCGCCGGCTTACGAGTGTTTCTACGTCTTTAATATAATGGCCGGCTGGTTTGGGGGTGGCATGATCGCCGGCGTGACCAGCTTCAATTTCGTCGCGATAATACACGGATCGGCGAAGTTCGCGTTGGTGCGAAAGAAACTGGAGGCGATAAAAAGTGACGATCCCGACGTAAAGACAGTCGTGGCCGAATGCGTCAAACGCCATCATAACGCTATCACGTGCGTATCGACGTTCTATATCTTCGTGTGTGTTGATTAACACGATATTTGCGATATTCATTGTTCAAAATTTAAGTTTCGCAACATATCTCGTTCTTTTTATCTCAGCTTCGCCGACACGCTCGAGAGGATCATAAACATTCTGGCGTTGGGACAATTTGTTATCAGCACCGGTTTGGTTTGCTTCGCGGGATTTCAAATCACCTCGGTTGGATTCGTTCTTTTGTAATAAAAAAATGTTTGAAAAAAAACGCATTGAATATTAACACAATGTCGTTCCAGATGATGAAGGACAAAGCGCGCTTGATGAAGTACTCGGCCTTTCTGAACTCTGCCATTCTCGAGCTCTTCATGTTCAGCTTCAGCGGAAACAGATTAATAGACGAGGCGAGTGCAATCGTTTTCTTTTTCAAATCTCTCTTTTTCCCTCTTTCTCTTTTGAATTGACGTAATTCTGTTTTTTTTTTTTTTTTTTTTGTTGTTCAATTTAATACGTCGTCGCAATACATCAAGCGCAACGCACAATTTTAACGAGCGACGAAAAGACTCGATGCACGCGGTAATTGCATCAACCGATTACCCGTCGCGTGTATCTTCATTAGCGCACAGTTCACCGATCTCACAATCGTCCTGTAATTAATTTACGGTCATTGCTTGTAACGAACCAGAGCGACGCCGTGGGCGAATCGGCTTACCGTAGCGACTGGGTCGGCGGCACTTTCGGCCGGAGCTTGCAGATTGTGATGATGCGGTCGAAGGTATCTAACAAAATCACCGCCGCGAAATTTTACAGCATGTCCCTCGAAAGCTTCTCTCAAGTGAGTGCGATCGCATTATCAAACAACAATATCCGAATATATCGAATAGATAATCGTCTAGGACGTTCAATTACCGTTTAAACGCAATTACTTTGTTAGAGTTTTAAGAATATGGAACATAAAAAATGGCGAAGAGAAGAAATATATATATTTACTTTATCTATATTATATATTTTCTACGAGCTGTGAGAAACAAAAAACCACGGATAATAGTTGCGTTGTTTGCAGGTGCTCGGCACATCCTTTTCCTACATGATGGTACTGATGGCTATGAAAGAGGAGTAAGGATCAGGCAGTAATCGGAGAGTGCGGAAGGAGAGGAGAGAAGGAAGAGAGGATTTTATATATCTCACAGAGAACACACGCTAGTCGATCCGTTAGTCCGAAAATATCATGCGAGGATCAAAGAAGGGAAACGGCTGCTGCTTTGTCTGAAAGTCAGCGGCGCACTTTTAAGATCGACATAAAAGACGGATGAAGCCGTCTTAAGAAGAGACCGGGGATGAAGAAGACCGGGAAATGGAATAAACATGAGGAGGGAGACTCCCCGTGATTACCCGAAAATGTCTCTCTTCTCTCTTCGCTTGTACGTGTTCTCTATTAAATATGAGAGACGCGTTCTTCCCTCTCGAGCGCAGACACAAAGCAAATTGTCTTCTGATTAATTTTCCCCGTTGATAGATTCCCCGCGTTAAAGCGCGGTTTCGCCACCCCCGTCCGCGCACAGCACACTAACCCAGTAACTCCGCGCGAGACACGACGACTGTGTTGCCCTCGTTGCACAATACGGGAGCAGCGTAATCAACGATACTCGCAACAGCGACGATTCGTTCTTGTCCGTTCCGCCGAGTTTGGTCTTTGCTAAATTACAGGGTGATCCGTAAATCGCGGCTTCTGGTTCACAATGGCAGGATTCAAGTGGTGGTGGTGAAGGTAAAAGCGCGGTCATTTGTTACACCGCCGATGAGCGTCTTTCATGCGAACTTTGTTTTCCACAGCAAAAGTACCTACTAATGGATGAATGTAATCCCTTTTTTTTGTTATCTTCTTTGAAATAATACATATTTTCTGAACAATTTTTGTCGAAAATCGTGTCAGTTTTAGTTTTAAGTATTGAATCCTTGAAATTTTCTGCGAAGTTTCTCTGCCGCAAAAGCTGAATCTTTCCCATAGACCTCATCAATCGAGGGTGTAGGAAAAATTATATTGCTATATACATTTTTTATCGTTATATTTTTTTAATCATTACATATATATACCTATGTTTTTGGATCTTTAGAGTAGCAATGTTAATTCTAGTGTTTCCACAGAAAGTTCTTACACAATTCTATATATTTAGATTGTTTTCTATCTCTCGAGATCATAAATTCCCAATTCCGACTTTCTCGAACATTAAGCTTCGGACAAACCACTTAATTCTCTCGATTCTCGCACTCGCACGAGCCTTTAAATCCTTCGTCCTCGACAGCACCGAGAACTTGAGTATTGTATACAACTCGAAATCGCTTACTTCCACTCTACTAACGAGACCGCGTCGTTCGGTATCTTATGGGAAACGTCTTGTACACATAATTCACCGACGACTCACAGTGTTCTCTTTTCCGGGCCGAAGTCGGCAAGAAGTCGGATAAAACGTTCGGACGAAACGGGGCACGATGAGTTAGGCCGAAGCTCGCTTTACTCTTCTGGTGGGGTAAACCACGAGCGGGATGGTCTTGGGAAGCGACTCGAGGGTATTTTCATCGCGGCAGTGCAACACGTGCACCCGGTGCAGCCGGTGCACGCATTTACCTCGAACTCTCTTTCTCTCTCGCTCTCTCAAACGGTACCAGATCTCTGCAGGGTCTAGTCAAGGAAGATGCGAGAGCCGATGATCGCTTCCTGATACATCGTTGTCAATTTCCGATCGACGATCAAAATCCCCGACTCCTACATGGCGTACGTGAAGTTGACGTTCGAGCACGTCAATGGATAACATCGGCGAGATACAGACGACCGGATGACGCCACTCGTTGTCGTTCGCGACATGGGAATATGGCGAATATCAAGGTGGCCGTGCGCGTGAGACCGATATCTGCTAGGTAAGTATAAGACCGCTTCTTTTTTAGTTTTGACAAGACGCTTCTTCACAGACATCTAAATCGGTTGGTCTCGGAAATATAAGAGCGATCATTGAAATTTTTTCAGAGCAAAATGAACAACAATTTTTAGAAGCGATAAGCAATGTTTTTGTAATGTTTATATATAGAGTTGTGTTATATAAATTTCTATGTTATTTCTCACGTAAATATAAGATTGTAACGATCTTTTTATCACAAGATGGAATTTAAAAAAATGAAAAGAGATAGTCGAAATATAATTCTGAAGTTTTTAATAAAAGATTAATACTTTACGTAGTGCGAATCTTATTGTGAATATATTGAGATCAAATAAATAACGAGACAAAATGGTTACTTCGTTGTGTTTTCAGCTGAAACATATTTTGTGCCGCGCGTGTCGCTAATGAGACTGAAAATAGTTCGGTTTGGTTTAATGCAGCAGTTATTTGAGTTGAATTTCTCTCTTTCTCTCTCTTTTTCTTTGAAATATATATTGTTTCGAACAAAGAAGTTCTATAACGACCCATCGTGATAGCTTGAAAAACAATTTTATAAATATATTCATTTCGCTTATATATAATAATATCCTAACAAGACTCACGATAGTTATCTCATCTTTTTCTTACATCCAGGAAATACTTTTTTTTTTAACGTTCGAGAGTGTCAAAATTATCACAGCGAAGAATCGCGTTATTTCTTTCCACGCTTTCCCGCGAATTTCAAGATGTAATGTGGGTCAAGGTTTATGACTCAACTTCACACTCTGCAAAATATATACGCGTATGTTTCTTTTACGATTCGAAATTTACACTTGTCCGGAAGAAACTGCCAAACAGTTGCGCGTTTTCGAATGTGTAAGTCAAGCATTGCTCTAAATATTTCAAAGTTGCAATTTTTCAACTGTTTGAATTAGTTAATCTAAAAAAATATTAAATAGATTTTCTTGAAGTATTAAAATTAAAAAATATTCGTCTTGAGTTCTCAAACACTCTCAGATTTGTGAGAGCCAATTGCGTTTTCTTTCTTTACGAAATTTTTACACATTTGAACTCTCTATCTCTCTCTGTCTCTCTCGATTTACGCACTCCTGCGTGGCTTGCTTCGCGCAAACACTTATGAACTCGTTTCTATACTTAGATTACTGGGGTGGCGGTAAAAAGACAAACGCAAGAGGCGAGTAAAGACGACCGTAGCGGCGGAGTCACCGGAAGAGCAGACGAAAGCAATTGAGCGTCGAGAACTTGAGGACCTTCTCGGACAGTTTCTGTTGCGAGTTATTGCGCGCTTATTCGCGGTACAAATCGTAATTAAAGCGTGATTCATTGCACCGGTGCGCTGCTCGCTCACTCGTTCGCGCGCGCGCTACAGTAATTTAGGGATGCTTTAATTGCGGACGTTCGTAGCTTCGAACTGTTGAGATTTCGGATAATGTCTCCGAATATTATAGTAAGAACAATATTGGCATTCCGTATTTTGACGTACAAAATTACATTTTTTTTCAAATGATAAATATACAAAAATGTAAATGCTTTTTAAAAGAAAATTCAGTTTTTATAAAATCCATTTTCGAGATCTACCGGTTACTTTATGCTAATTGCGAGGCTCGACTACAATTGGTATTTAGGCTATAGTCGCGGATATTTAAAGGCACAGAATGAGGTCTCACGAAATTCGTTTGCAGCAGGAAATGAATGATTTCGCGCCGAATTATACATGGCCATGCGAGGAGAAACGCTCAAGTTTCGCTTGTTCAAAGATACAAAAATTCTCAATTCTTAGTTTATGCATTTTTCGCACAACATCATGAGTTTTAATTTTGTTTTGCACATATAACAGCGTGTTTGGGAAAAACAAATTTCATAAATCATGCATTTATTTCGTGCCATCCAACGCTTCGATTTTCTTCGCGGATAAAGAGACACATTGCTCTCGACTGCGCGAGCAAGCCCTGTTAATGATTCTGGAGAAGAGGAGATGCCGAAAATACTCCCATTGACTTAGCGTGGGGTTGAGCTGTACAAGGAATCGGGACCATGGCTTTTATGACTGGCGCCAGGGGAGCGACCTTAGGGTTGACAGCTGGTGAATCCGTTCCGTTTATAGTCGCCTCCGCTTGACAGGTACGCCTGTATCGTCTTAACGCGTCGGCATTGTTATTTTCGTGCTATGGCGCCGTGAAACACGCGAGAAACGGGGATATACGCACGGTCGCTTTTATCGTATCTTTTATGGAACAAACAATGCGCGCACGCGGTGGTACAATTTCTTCCCCAAAAAGTGTCGCATGCTCCTTGAAAGTCTAAAAATATTTATACACATATAAAACAATCTTCGAAACTGCCAATGTTACGATATTTTTGTATTCGACGCAGAATCTTTTTCAAATCAAATATTTAAATATGCACTTTTTAAATTTTTTAAATTTATACATAAATTCATACAAATTGATTATAAAGGAGTATCATTACTTGTGACTTTTATTGTAAAAATAATATTTTCTAAACATCCACATAATCGTTTAATCTGTCAACGACCCCGTTGGAAGCGATCCGTTCTTAGTAAGCTCCTTTCAAGCGATTAAAGCGCGAAGACAAATAAACAGAATGGAGATGAAAACCAACAACCGCGCACCCTATAATACCATAATATCATAGATCTCATAAAAACATCTGTTGCGTGAGCTTAAGAGGTTTACGCTTAAGAGATTTTGACTTCTAAATTAAAATTATTTTATTGTATTAATTTGACAGGATTTTATTGTGCAATAAAAAAAAATCATTTTATATTGCTTTTTACATTTAAATCTCGTAGCAATTTTATTACATAAGCTTTTTCGTATTTTATCTGAAAAGTTGTTTACTTACATACATCTTTTAAAGACGGATTGTGTCTCTTGCTTATGTAACATATTAGAAGGTTCGCGGCTGAAACGCGAAGCATTGCACACGAAATCGTACCGGAGCAACCGATTAGCGACTGAGGGCAAGTTTAACAGGGCCGGGGGTTTATCACGCGAAAGCCGAGGTTAAAGTACGCATTTTGCTCTCTCCCTTGTGTATACGTCCCGCCACATGCAAGGATAACATCGCAGCACGTAATCGCGCTTCTGTCTGTCGCGGCACGCAAAATGCAGCACCGACTGACCCGAAAACGCGATTGCCCGTAATTCGCGATGCAAGCCTCGGCTTTCCCGGCAGACTTGTTGCATGTGTGTCTTCGGGTCGTGAAAGACACTTGAATCCAAAACTCTTTCGACATTTTTATCTGTGCCGTTTGCATTGCAGTTTCAAAAATTGCTAGCGCTAATTACTGATTTATATTGTTGGGTTTTTTTGTGTGTTTAAGCTTTATTTTTATAATTGTTAAAGTTTTCGATACTTGTAAATCAATTCCATTTTTTACGTTAATTTTTATCTGAGTGATACAACAAAATACAAAGAGAAATTTGTAAATTAGCAACTGTCTGTCATGTAGGTACAAAAATATCTCACGTGAACAGACCGAGTTATATGTGCAATTTTAGTATCAAAATGTTAAAGCACACGGAGGATAATTTTTTTATAAAACAGTCGGAAGTGGCGGTCGATTGCGCGAGGCGCTTTGAGAAAATCGGGCAAAGCCCTCTATGAAATAACACGGAAGTCCGCACATCATCACTATCATGTGAACGCGACGCACGATGCATGCGCCGCTTTTCGATGAATCGATTCCAATCCACGAAGCATGAAAAAATGTGCTTGGCAAAAAAAAAAAAAAAGGATGAAATAACACAAGAACATCGACGACGGGAACGTAACCACGTGGCGCGTGAAAGAGAGAGGTGGAAAAACGATACCGGCTACGAAAATGTTGGCAAAGTTGTTTGCGATGATGCGTTCATTGACCTCTCTCTCGCAAATATTTGCGACGATCACCCTCTCGTTATTCTTCGTTTGATCGGTCCAGGTTGGCCGATTTTGCTTACGCTAAACTTTTTTTTTACGCTTTTGTCAATTTTTTTGACTCTCGCATTCATAGAGTCTCTCAAAATGCATTTTGTTTCGCATTGTGCAGGGAATTGAACTTGACGGGCTCCGAACTAGTGATACGCACGGGTGAACCGAACGAGATCTTTCTGACGAATCTGAAGGTGTCCTCGAGCAAGGCCGGAGACAGTCGCGAAAGAATCCGGAGATATGGTTTTGATTATTGCTTCGACTCGTCGAATCCTGAAGCGAGAAATTACGCCACTCAAGCAACGATCTACGACACGCTCGGTCAATCGATCCTGGACACCATGTTCTCGGGATATAATTCTTGCCTCGTGGCTTACGGGCAAAGCGCGTCTGGCAAAACCTACACCATGATGGGCACAAAGGTACGCGTAACCCACGTTGTTGTTTTTATTATATTTTTTCCCTAAATTATTTTCCGCAGTGTACGGATTATCGTTGGAATTTTAATGAACGATCCGCCGCATATTTAATTTTTGCGCTTCCGTTTCGCGTTCATGTATATGAACGCGATGTATAAAAAAAAAAAAAAAATATATATATATATATATACACATATATATATACACATATATATATGTATACATATACATTATTTGCGCGATAGATACATTAAAATAATTTGAAACATTTTTATCAATCTATAAATTTCATACTTAATTATCAATTTATTGAATGAGAATTTTCGATAATCAAACGCATGAATAATCGAAGAGTTTAGCTTATTTTGGCTTTTAATGCAACACGTCACGAGAAACGCGCAAATATATGTGTATTAAATGATGATTTATAAGCGTATTATGGATTATTATAAAATATTATGTTGCATATTTTATGGACAACATCGACAATATTAATCTTTGTTTTGACGTCACTTCTGAATAAATGGGGAATTGAATAGTGTGGCGGAAATAGCGGAATTAAAAA
>QVOB01016355.1:0-16874 GCA_014839585.1 Pseudomyrmex concolor
ATACTTTGCAGGCAATCAAAAGTAAAACTATTATATAATTTTCACAATATTGTTATTTTAAATAGTGTATGCACATAAACTACTGTATATACAGATTATTTTTAAGAATGACTGCACAAATGCACTATTAAACAATTATTAGTAAAATTACAGTCTATAGCCATCTTTTCCGTATGGCCATAATACCCCCATTTACCCTATCTCTCTGCGAGTCATACTACTAATTTCTAAAAGTGCTTCGCAGAAAGCCTAGGCCGAGTACTTTCTGCAAAGCACTTCTAGAAATTTGTAGGGATAACTCGCAGAGAGATATTGAGAAAAACACGCGGCAAATACGCGACAAATACGCGAGGCACTACTGTATTTCTTTGATTTACGGTAATTTTTTTTATTTAAACAAAGACATTACAGACGCATTGTTAATTTTTATCTTATAACATAAAAATACTATTATAACATGAAAATATGTGTCAATGCGTGGTTATAAATCAAAATCAGAAGAAGTTTTAAAAGTAGATATATTTTTTATTGGATATTTTTTCTCTTACGCGAATATACTTGTTGAAATATATTTTAGAAGAAAAAATGCTTACAAATATATTATAACTCTTACAAATATGTTATAAAATAGATCGAATTATATAAATATGCTTTTTGAAAACATCAACTTCAGAAATAAGAGCTAGATTATACCGCGGATTTCCTCTTTTTTCTCCAGAAGAACAAACTTAATTATGGCGATTAGCGTCAACTTGACATAACGTAATTATATGGTAATTCTTCGCGTGGGAACTGGTTACGGAAAAAGTTACGATACCATCGTCGGACGCATCTTCGTGACCGTCTTCGTTGGTGCAGCAAACACAGCGGTGATTCATTGTGATTTTAATAAGTCTTATGCAAATTACAAATGAAATTGTCAGAGGCAGGCCCGCGGTCCATTCTTCGTCGCTGATGGGGACAATTAGAGGAGCTTTGTCCGGCAACCGCGTTGTCCGGTCAGCCGACTGGCCGACAACTTGACTTCCAACGAGAGAGAAGTGGACCACCCGCGAACCTCTGATGTTTGTATCCGCTCCCCGGAACGTTACACTTCCGACTCTCGGAATCGCGCCATGCCTCATTGTGCTCACTTTCCTCTAACTCTCCCGTGATACTAGTAAATCATCGATACAATTAACACTTTGTTTAGCTGTGTAGTGCAGCGATAAGACCAACGCTCATCTCATTTTCATAGAGACTTTTCTATGAACTTTACTGGTCAATCTCAATCGCCTATAACTTATAAAAATAATTTTTATTTTTTGATACATATATTTTTTTGTTTATTTGCAGATCTAATTATATTGCTTCAAATATACTTGTTAAAGTATTGTTCATTGATTTCGGAACATTTCATGTGTTGTGCAATTCTCTCGGATTTTAAAAGCTGCTAGCATCAAAAAGCTCAGTTCAGAGATACTCGTGAAGAGGAAACGAACAAGAGATGCTCGTTCTTTAGTCGCGAGGAACGAATTCGCTACGCGACGGTTGGCTTGATTCCGCAAGAAGGAAGACGTCAGAATCGCGGCACGGAATTGTTCTGCCGTAACCTAAAGAGAGGAAGAGAGAAAGAGATAGCGAGAGGGATGCACGTCTCCTGGAACGCTAGAGGCCCACAGCCGAGAAGGCGCCAGTAAGAGGGAGGAAAAAGGGAAGGAGAAAGGACGAGAGCAAGGGTGGAGGTTGGAAATCGAACGGAATCACGGAGAGGTCGGTGGTTCGGGGGCAGAGATAAGTTTTTACGGTAGGGTTACTAACTTACGGACTCGGCATTGTCGAGTTCCCGCCGACGGGAGGACAATGCGCCTTCGGAACACAATGCTTCACTCTGGAAATCTGAAGGCAGTCTTGACTACCAACCTGCAACCAACCACCCATACCGCCTCCTTATGTGGCTCTCCTTTGATTTCTCTTCCCCTTCCCCCTATCTACCAATACCCGTTTCTTCGACACATACCACCCCTCGATTGCCGACTATACCCTGCCGTTTCTGGCCGCCGTCGTTACTTTCTCATTCTTTTGCCTTTACTCCCTTCCTTTTTCCTTTCTTTCTATCACCAAAACCTTCTTTCGTCATAGCCTTTTCGGCCTTCCATTGTGAGTGACGATCTTCAAGTTCACGTCCATAAATCTACGGTCTCGACAGAGGCCGCGGTGTTTACAAGAAAACAAAAATTGAAGAAAAAAAATATTTTTAAATCATGTGTGTTACTTTTGTTCTGAATCTTTTTGATGAAATACAGAACACATTTAATATAAATTTGTATATCTGTATGCATCTCATTTTACTTATTTTCCAGTAATATAAAATATGAAATGTATGGGGAGAGCGAGCTTACGAAATAGGAAAGAAAGATAGAGAGAAACAAAAGTAGAGAGGGCGGACATTACGAGTCTATTTCAATCGCTCTTAGCTTTTCTCTTTTCACGAGTTTTGCCGTTTCTTTGCCCCACAAAAGCCACATTGTTTCGTCCACCGCTCTCGCACGGGATGCAAGCTGATGCTCCTCTTTCCGCGAATGCTAGACGATAGATAGTGCCGGCAATCAGACACATAGAACGCATCTGATTCATATGAAGTACTCGTCGGCATGCAATTTTTCATATCTATCAATCAGACACATAGAACGCATCTAGTTGCTCCCTGTTCTTTTGTCATTCCGCGCTTTTGTTGTTATTATTTACAATTTCATAAAAATGTAATAATTTTATACATCTTTTAATAGTTACTCGTATATCTTTTATTTAAACAATCATATAAATGATATAAAGTTCGGAGAACAAATTTGCGAAATGAGGTATAAGCTAATTGTAAGAAAAAGATATGGTCCAATATTTAAAATGCTTGTTAAAAGTAATTGAACTCTCTAAAAAAAATAAAATAAAATAAAATTCTTCAAAATTTACTTTTCATAAAAGTATCTGTCTAATTCTGACAGTAGAATGAATGTGTCATTCATTTTAAATGAGTAATTAGTATTGCAAAACAAATATTATTCTTGTAATTTATAATATCTTTGAGTAAGTTTTTCGGTATCTCAGATCATTCTGATATAATTTGTAGAGAAAATATCGTTGTAAGACGATCTAATCATCTCTCGATTCGACTTGTGCCTAGAATTTCCGCGTTTGCTAGACTGATATTCTATTGATTCAGTTGAGATTCTCGGCAAGACCACTACTTATAGCGGATACTCTTGTTCAGTCTTTACACAAATAAAAATATTTATTCTACACTACGTAGAATTGAAATATTTATTCCAAGAGAAAGTAGAAAAATTCACTCTTTATAAGAAAAGTCGCTCTAACTCGAGTGATTCGACAGTAACTCAAGTTTTCGAATACATTTTCACTCTAAGAGAAATTAAGAAAGAATGTTATTATTTATTTTTTCGATGTTTTCCAGTTTATTTTATTTTCAAAAAACAATCTGAATAAAATGATTAACTTCTCTAAAATTGTCTAAGTAAAATGTATCGCGCGCTACATTGTCATAAAGATAAATAGATAAATAGATTATTTTTTTCAACCGTAGCTCTTATACACGTTCTGCTAATTTATAAGACATTTTAATTTCTCTCGATCTATCCCGACGCTTGTATTAGATCTCCCACAGAAATGCTCATCACTTTCCCTCAAAAGGTTTTCTTCTCAGAGAGAGCGCACCCCTTCTTTTCCCCTTCTCATCTTTCTCACCCCCTTTTGCCTCTTTTCTACTTTCTTTTCTATCTACCTACCTATCCTACCTTTTTTTGCAATGTCGCTCGCTCTCTCTTTTCTTAACTCTTTCATTCCCCTCATCCGCCGCCGTGCTCTCTCTTCGCGACAACATTCTTTTCAGTATTCACTGTGCAGTTTCTTGTACCGATACTTCCTTCTTTCATCGTCGCGTTATTCAAGCTTTTGATGCCGCGGCGACAAAGCTCTTTACTTCTTTCCGCGAACGAATGAAAGCAAGGAACGTTGACGATATATATATATATATACTATATATAAACTCTCTCAAATACATGTGTATGTAGGAGTGTGACGTTTACGCGCGCCATAATGCAGCGCAAGACGAACGCAAACATAGGATCGACGTTTCGCGTATTTTGAATATTCGTCTGCTTGAAAAAGAAAAATACAAGTTGCCTTTCTGGTAATTGGGTCATTTTAGAGATTTTTCTAATTGACGACTAATTTTATATTTTATAAAAAAAAGTACAGAATTGATAAGCATAGGTATACTTGTCTGCAGATTTTGTGCATAAGGCTAAAGTGAATTCCGAACAATGTAATTTGAGAATACAACTATCGACTAGGGATACAGCGAGGCTACTTAGAGAGAAAAGATCGCCTTTTTATTTTTAATACATTCGACATCGACGACTCAGCATATGGATCACATAATATTTCATTCGTTTAGCCGATGACTCAGCACGTGAGTCACAACATCATTAAAATAAGAATTGCCGGCTACTGAAGATAGTTTTGTTATAAGACATTGATCTCGAATGTGTTAATAAGTTATTTTTTATTTTTCATTATATTGTTAACGATTTCACAATGTCTTCCATGTTTAATTTTTATTAAGATGTTGAGGTTTTAATTCTTGCTAAATAATTTTACATATAAGTATTACATATTTTATCAATAAGACAAAAACGTTAATAAAGATTTGATTAATAAATCTAATTTAATTTTTCTAATTCTATTGAGTAATAAATCTAATTCTATTACATAATATATAATTCTTATTAGACAATTATACTTTTGTCTCAACTTATTTCTCGGGATGTCTTATAGATGGAGCATGTTGAGACACTCTGACTGTTTTCATTCAACATACATTTTTACTTATGTACGCAATAATTTAAAAATCTATGATTGCTCACTTTTTGAACTAGGTAAATATGTCTTTTAAAACAAAAAAATTCTCATTAGTCTATCATACTGTGAATATTTATAATAGTTTGAATAAAAAGTGACTTAACTAGCTCTGCTCTATTTTACTACGTAAGTTTTTCATATAAAAAAATAAAATTGTAATTAACAATGATAGATTTTTGATAAGGAATCTCTTTCTTGATTATCAGCGTTTTTATTTCAAGATTTATGTATATAATGTTAAATAATTAAATTTGGTTTTTATGAAGTGTTTGTTCATTTAAGATATGGTTTTGACGTTTTTTGCAGTTTGATCCTAATCTTTTTTTAATGTTTGTTACTTATGTTAAAACTGGTTTTTATAGCGTATCTTTAACTGAAAATATCTTGATATTAAAGTCAAAGCGTATTGATACATCACACATTCAAATTTTACTTGCATTACAGCTTGTTTTTGATCCTTATTTGCTGTATTTATACATTAGATATTTACAAATTGACTTTGTTTATAAAAAGAAAGACAAACAAAGAAAGAAAAAGAGAAAAAATTACGAAGATCGAATAATGAACGCGATGAACTTCTTCCGCTCGTGTAAAGGTCATGAATTATCCCTTGTTGAAAGGGTCAAGCTTTTCCTGAGGGGATGACGATATTGAAAGAAGTCGACCAAGTATGATGGATTGTTTTATTATGGCAAGTGGATATACGTATATAATAGATCCAAAAGTTTGAAACTTATATGTAATTTTTTTGAATAACAAACATGTAACTCTTACAAAAAACTGCTTCTTCTTCGAAGCGTATGATCTGAAAGATTTAAAGCTAGAATGTTATTGACAAGCAGACGCAACACTCGTTGTAAACTTACTGCACAATAAGTAAACTATATAAAATCTATAGTTAACTATATAAAATGGTTAATGGACGATGGTGACTAATTTATGAGCACCAGATGTCTCGACAACGGTCGACATCGCACGCGATATCGGAATTCGAGAATGACGGATAATGCGGGGGCAGCGGGGGATCGCGCGCGAGAGAGGAGAGGAAGTGGGAAGTGGCGAAGGAAGGAACGCGGCGTAGAACTCCCCGTAGTAGGGGAGCAGTGGATTGGTGGCAAAGGGTGAAGCGGAGAATACAGTGGTGTCCCTGTCCACGAGCAACTCGCTCTATTCGCTCGTTCGCTCGCTCGCTCGCTCACTCGCTCGCCAGCAGCATCATCATAAGACCTCTTTGTCCTCCGGCAATTTCAGCGGCATTGTCACCGTCAACAATGTCCACTTGACATTCTCCTTCTCGCTCCCACACATTGTTAACCCATCCCACCGCTCTCTCTTTCAATCATAAAGCTCATCGTAGACGGATCCGTTCACGTAGTAACTCCGCTTTGCCCCGTCGTTGTGGATGCACCTTAACCGTCTCCCTTTTTGTTATCCAGATGCGCGATGATTAAAAGCGCTTGGTAGTTGAGGTCATCGGATCTCTTGACTCGTCTTCTATAAAGTGTCGATCGCCATGGTTTTCACTCTCATGTAAGTGGATCGTCTAAGTGGAAGCTTACTTTTTTTCTTTATTTTCAACGTTTTTCAAATGTGTTACCGTTAACTACCTATCACATTGTCAGTCAAAATTATGGTCACTGGAGAGAAAGGCACACTTGCAGAGATGAGACAAATCATTTTTATACATTTCAGACTTCTTCTTTCTACGATGATTACGATTTTCAGACACTTTTTTCCTCCTTTTACCTTGCGTTCGCACCTTCCACAAACCTTGTTCACTCGTTTCTTTGTTCCTCTTCGTGGATCCATCTATCCATTGTCCACATTGTTACGCGATAGCGTCTCTTTCTTCTCCGCATTGTTTCCGCGCATTGCTTGACAGTGGCTCGCTTGTTGAATTCTTTTTGCCTACTGGGCGAGACTCGTAGTTATCTCGTTGCTAAGCGCCGTTCCCCAGAAGATCTAAGTGGGAGATTTTAACGAAACATTTTTATGCGATGATAATAAAAAAAAATCCGGATCAAATTAGATTCTAGAAATTTTGTTAGGCTTTTAAATTTTTTTTATAACACATGTAAATATGTTTGTCACTCTTCAAGCTGCGTGTGACACACTCGTCACGATCAGAACGGCCGTTTCTTCGCGATTAGCAACGTCTAAGAATCTGTCATAATAAAATACGCACCCCGCGACATTACAGTCGATAGCACAATGTGCACCTACACGCGCGCCCGTGTATATCGTGAAAGTGGACGCGTTTTACTTATGGCACGCATTGTTCTATTGTGCCTGAGAGATGAGCGCATTACTGTCCGTTGTCCCCTTTCCGAGCAACCCTAGGACAATGTCGCGCCGCGCGCCGTCGTTAATCAGGCATCGTTCCTGAACAGCCACATAGTAATTCGCGGGGTTTATGGTCGCCCGGGCGCGCGGCGTTTATATTCGCAACTTTTGCTACGGCCGGAAAATACGATGTGCAACCAGTATATATTGCGCCGCGTTCTTGTGAATTTTATAAAAAAGAAAAAAAAAGACTAGAGATCCTCTTGCGAGTAAAAAAAAAAAGGCTAAGGGGAACTTTTTATTGAACGTTCGCGAATACACATATACATGTATATTTATAAAGAAAGAAAAATAGACACAATATCGCAGCTTACAAAAGAAATTCAAGGCGAGAGAATAAACTTGCCATAGACGAGTAAAAAATTATTGTACCGATCACGAGGAGTAGTCGATATCGGTGATATAAGAAACGCCTCTTTCCTGTGCGGTAATGGGCAAAGCAGCGAAGCTGCTGTGAGATACCTACCTAGGAGATAGAGAGAGTAGCAGGTGAAGATGTAAAAAGAAAGAGAAAGAGGATAAGAGAATAGGAGACGAAGAAGAAGAAGAAGCAGAAAAAGAAGAAGAAAAAGACGAAGAAACGAGAGAAAAGGGGATCTCGTGCGTGTAAAGCAAGCCGGTGCGTGTGTATTTGTGAACGGTCCAGAAGTAGGAGGTAAAGTGTTCGCGACGAATCTACGGAATGGGGTGGAAGCACAATGCTCCAACAATGACGCTATTGTAGAAACGAATAACACATACTCTTGCGCTTTACCCTGTGCTTCGTCGAGTGTAAGCCGTATAGCTGAATCAAATGAATAAGAGAATACCATTGCTAAGACACAGTTTTGACTGATGCTGACGTCGAAAGAAATAGTTCACGAGATGAAAATTATCCGAGTGATGAGATAATATTTAATATACATATAGAAGCGTTTTCTGCACATTTCTGTATAATTCCAATATTTTGATATTTTACACGCATTTGAACAATTATTTTTGTTAAGTAGTTGTTTTTTTCAATCAAGCATTTAAACTTTTATTTAATAAAAAAAATTAAAAGTTTTACTTTTATGTCGATTTTAGTGCGCGCATACAAAAAGTACGCGCAATCTCGTCAATAAATACGTAGACTCTACGGGATTAATTTGCGAGCGATAGGGGGTGACGACGGGCTCGAGACGTGAACAAAAATGAATCGAAGCGAAAGTGAGAGCACCTAGTTTATCGTGCGCGCATAAATAGCGTGCTTGAAAATCGTCGGAACGACTCCGGCCGAGAATTCGCGCTGTAGGATGCAAGTAGCAGTGAGTCGGTAAGAGGGGGAAATATACGTAGGCAGATTTAATTAGCATGGACCGACGGAAACCCTCGGGGGGTAGCCGGGGACGGAGCTGGGCAGTTGGAGCGTTAAAGTTAAATGACGGTTGGCGGTTGCTTATTCTTCCCGGCAACTGATGCTTGATAATCTGCGAAATCTCCTTGCCGACTCTCAATTCTGCTCGATAGTCCGCTGCCTGCGCAGGCCAATTCCCTCAATGGAACGAGTCAAGCCAGCCACGGGCTGACTCCCTTAATTGTAGTCGCTGCGTCTCTCATCTCTCGAGCGCTTCTTCTTTTTTTTCCTCCTTTTTTGTTTTTAATCGCCGCCGCGTATCGTGTTAGAGACGTTTCTACGGTCTCTCGAAAATTTCGGAAATTGCGTAAGAGTAGTCGCGAGAGAGCTGAATGCTTCTGCTTTCGCATATTTCGCTCAAATACAATAGACTGAATAGTTTTCGGTTTTTATAGTTTATTATTCTCCTTCTCCCGCTTGAATATAAAGGCCGTGATGACGAAGAAACAGCGTAACGTAGTTTTGAAACGTGCGTTTCCTTTAAGTTAAAGCGCGCCCAATGATGTTTTGTGCTCTGCTGAAAAACTGGTATCTGAAATGCTATTTTTTTTCGCCGTATATCTCGTCATTTGTTTAAATTTATGTTACTTGTTATTTAACCTTGTTTGCACGAGTGACTTGTACACTCTTGCGCTTGGATTTCACGGAACATTCGGCGAAAATAATCGCCAAGTAATCGCGCGAGATCCTACATTAACCCATTCTATATTCTGTCCCTTTTGCTTCCTCCGTCTCCTCCTCGCCCTCCTCATTCTCTCCCACTCTCTTTTCAACCCTCCGACACTCGTCCCGAACGCCACGAAAACCCCGCACCTCGTCTTTTCCCCGCAATTTTTCCGCCACATTTGCTTTTGTCTCGCGACAACAATGCATCGCTTCTACCGCTATGACATAAAAATATGTGCAGCGATGTATCTCTCCTTCTCTCTTTCTTCCTCCGTCTCCCTTCGTTACTTCTGCGCCGTTTTCTCCCGTCCTATTGCTCATCTCCCTATTTCCCGTTTGTCGACACATCACAGAGGAGATTCTGCTTTTCGTCTTTTTCGTATGAAAAAAGTATATTTCACAGTCGAAAACAACGTTGTTCCCATTCTTTCCAGAACTTCAAGATCTCTTATTATCTTAATGTTGCAAATTCAAAATATGTTTCTGCATGTTGTGTTATATAATATTAAAATATATAAATAAATCTCTAACACGTACAATATAAATTACATAGAACGGAATTGTTCTTGTGATACAATCACTGATCTCTCATCAGCCTTAACTATATTTGCAGGTTTTCAGATGACGTTCACATATCTGATCTTGGTGCGAAGAGATTCGAAGAAAATTGGTTCGAGCAGCCCGCGACTGCGAGAATATTGTTCGTTACGGCGGCGCCGTTGCCGATAGAATTTTCGTCGGATGGCCGAACAATGAGCATGCAAATGATCGGCCGAAGATCGATATCGGTGCGATCAGAATTTTCCTGCGGCTCGCGGTGCTGAGGGCGCGGACTGCCCTCTTCCTCCTCCGCCTCCCTCATCCCCCTGGTAGACAAAAGGGAACCGGCGCCGGTTGACAATGGCTCGATGGCATTACGTATGCAAGCGCAGGACTCCGCTCTTTTCGAATTCGTTGCATTCTGCCTTTCCGCAACCGTCCTCTTTTCGCGTTCTCTTCCAGTTACGTACCGTTTCTGGCTGCTCGCCTCTTCGGGCTGGAAGCCGTATCCTCTCGCGGATGCGGTCCGCAATTTGCAATCGTCAATTCGACGGACTGTTCTCGCCTACCGGATCTCTTTTGCCTTTTTTTTTTTTTTTTTTGCTGCCTACGCAAGCTTTTCCGTGCATCGACATAGCACGTTATTGCGAGCACGCATTGTCGTGATTTAAGCCGTCGCAGATCAAAGAGTAACGCTTTTCGGCATTGAATCTGCTTTGATTTCACATTGTATCTTCTTTCTATTGTTCGAGCACGTACAAAGAAACTTTTTGAGCTTCTACGAGTCTAATTTAAATATTTATCATATATATATTTATTAATTGAAGAATTTATCTAAAAAGAATGTTTTTTCTCATGAACGCGTGGCACACAAGTTTTTAAATAGATTAAAGAAGTAATGATTTTCTTTACGAGCTTAAAATTATATACTGTACTCGCACTTAATTTGAAATATCAGAGTATATGAGCACCACGGTATTATGCAGGACTTCCCATCGTCGGAGCTCGGTTTACGACGTTGCGAGCGATAAAATGATATAAAGCGATATCACTTCCTTGTCCACTTGATTCTTTGTCGGCAGCCGCGAGACGCCTCCTTCGGAAAATGCAACGTCAATGGAGGATATCCGAGAGCGTTCCGCTCGTAAAGCAATGTGTGACGTAAAGGCGGGCTATATAATAAACTGTAAAGTGCTGGCTAGGCCGCGAGTAAAAAGAGGCGTAGAGACGATTCACGGTGTGAACGAGAGAGAAGAAAAAAGAAGACAAATATATATAAAGACGCGAAAGGAGAGATTGCAAAAATGGTAGAAGAC
This sequence comes from Pseudomyrmex concolor, assembly GCA_014839585.1. Classification (NCBI taxonomy): domain Eukaryota; kingdom Metazoa; phylum Arthropoda; class Insecta; order Hymenoptera; family Formicidae; genus Pseudomyrmex; species Pseudomyrmex concolor. The sequence continues at coordinate 11,155 of QVOB01016355.1, forward strand.
TTACGGGTTACAATAACAGTTCGAAAAAAAAGACAACGCACCAATAAGAAAAGTTATAAAATGGCAATTTCGAACGACATGAAGGAACACTTGTAGAATAAAACATTCAATGATTGGCACTTTAAAAACTTGTCAATTTTTTGTTCTCAAGAATAGAACTAAACTAAAGAAAACATTCTAAAATAGTTGCCATTCAAAAACTTAATGTTAAATAATGTAAAATAAAAAACAAACGCAGACAAAAATGTTAACAGCTAGAAAAAAATCAGTAATAAATCAATAAGTGCCAATCATTGTTAGAATGCTAACTAATAGATTTGGTTAAATCCTATTTCCTATTTCTCATTGTGTTTCCCGCGACCTTTCTTACCAGTCAAGTCAACATTGTGCTAATTTATGTAGAATGTGCCAATTAATTTCGGCGTATATGTTCACTCGCGCCGATGCCTTTTGTATTCGCTACGGAATACACGACTACTCGTTATATGTTTCCTTCGCGTACGTGCGTCAATCGGAGAGGGGAGAACGGGGATAGTTGGTTCTCTTTCGCCTACCACCTCGATACGACATAGGTTTAGTATCGTGGAGTGTGGCCCCGGGGTTGTTACGAACTTAATGAAGCTATTTTCCGTTTAATTAGAATCCCACCGTGATCCTTCCATTCTTAGGTGGGTCTCCTGGTTAATCCTTCCGGCCGCGATATTAAGACGCCGAGCGTTCCTTACAAAGCGCGCCCGCTACCACAATATCGTCAACTATATTGACTCGGCCTTTATGCACTCAGCAAGCTTCGGCGCGAGAAAGCGCGCGCACAATATGCGTATTATTTATAGGCTTGATTTTCGCCCGCTTTGAAGTACACAACAAAGTATAAGACGTTTTTTACTACAAATAATGACCTTGCGAAACTTTTAAAAGTTATATACATTAACCGAAGAGATAAAGCGACTTGCACTAACAGCTCGAACTTCGCTGAAGTGAAAGATTGAAATAATATACCCTAATAATATACTCTACGACTATTGATTGTGTTTCTCTTCTTGGTTGGGAATACAAGTCATCGTTCAATTTGTCTCAATCAATTAAACGTGACCTCGACGAAGTATCGAGTTACCATTCTTAGTAAATCATCTGTGTTAAACGTTGTTAAACACGACTCTTCCTGTGTGATTTATCAACTACCTTATTACTTTATCTGTCTAACTCTTATACTAATTTCGATTTACGAGCGTGTATTTTTTTAATTGTAAGTTACTGCTCGTGAAATTTAACGGATAACTTCGAATACGAATAAATTAATTGAACGGATAACAGTTAACTTTAAATAAGCAAGTTTTTGAACACAAACATCAGTTTTTGTCTCGTAATGGCCCTTCCCTTCTATATATCTATATTTTTTTTATGTTGTATGCAATATGCCGATTAATAAGAAAAGGAATACAGTAATTAAAATACATGTCAAATAAGAGTCAATTACATTTACGAAATGATAGGATACACATATCCGAATTGTTTGCCTGATAGTATTTAAACATTTCTGTATATTATTAATAGTAACGTATTAGTTCACGGCACAATCACGTTTATTCCGCTTTTTAAACAGCTTAAACAGCTGTTTAAACAGCTTACAAAACATTCAGAAATGTATTACAGAAAAATAGACGTTTTTCTCTGTGCGTATACGCACGTACATACGTGCGCATACATAGGTAATGTGTGTGTCTTTGTTAGATCTCTTTCTTCAACTACTTTTTCTTTGAATGTTTTTTTACATTGTTTGTTAGCATATATCTGTTGTAAGACTTATTTCACAAATAACAGAATTCTCTGGATCTGGAGAAATGACATTGAGCGAACAGAGAATAGGACTTTTAAAGACTATTGACCTTTTAAAGTTTTTCTGAGCAAAAAAAAAAAAAGATAACAAACGGCGCTCGAGGAACAGTCAAGAATAGCGGCGTCTTCAGTTGCTTTGTACTTGTCTTATGGAAAGCTTCGACGAGTCAGAAAAATCTTGAACAAGCGAAGATTCTGATCGAATAATATCGACCTAAGAATATCGAGTAACAATTTCTCATTACGAATAGGCGTGTAAAAATTGAAAACTCATATAGAAGTGTTTACATTTGTAAATCTCGCTTCAATTTAGAATTTCAATCTTTGCTCAATCTTTTTTAATCAGAAACGTCGTCTCGAGAGTGACGATCAAATAATGCAAGTGAATATCAAGAGTGCGTGTACATCATAAATATAAAATTCAATAAAGTAAGTATGTACATATAATTCTAATAATTCTAATAATTTTTTTACGCTCGAAGTTATAACATTTATTGTCTAAAAATTCAATAATATATCCACACATGTGCGTAGTAAAATTATATAGTAGTTTTATTATTTTATTATTGTTATATATGTATATTTAATACGTAAATATTAAAGTACGTTAAATAACACACAATGCTAATATTTTCTAAATTAGAACGTAGTTAAAAAATTCTAAAATTTAGCTATGAATAACAGATCAGATTCCAAAAACTGTTCAGAAATGTACGTAACAAAATTTGTAGATATTGTATGTACATACCTACAACAAACGGAAAATCAAGACGCAACTTTTTGGTTTGTATTCGTTGAATGTAGTAACGTTAGCGCGCCGCGCCGCGCCGCGCTTCGGAGTGGGAGATCACGTGGTGGGGGCGGTAACTTCGCGAAAGCGGCGTCAGTTTCATGCTGCGCGCAAGATAGTGCGGTACGTTTGTGTCGGAGCTCACATTTTGGTGTCTATTTCGTTCTGCTCGAACTCGTTCCGGCTCGAACGTTTTACATTAACACGCGAACGAATAACATTGCGTATGCAAAAGTCGGAAGTGCCGTAAAAACAGTCGGTTATCGTGTTGACATTTCGACAATTTGTGAATACGCAGGCGCCATTATGCAGCGTACGAATTTTGCGATGTGCTTTTTCGCGCGACTATAGTTTTTTTGTCGCTTCCGTGATTTCGTTTGATAGAATCGGTAACAATATTGTACACGTCAGTGTTTCGATTTGTCTATAAGATTGTAGTTAACACAATTTTACAGTGAATAGCAGAAATTGTAGGTAACTTGTTCAATTTTTTATCGTCCATTTCATTTCTATTTATGACGTGGTTTTGCGCGACTAATCTCACACTACTAGTAGTTTTTTTTGCGAAAAGTTATCCAAACCTAAAAAAACCAAGATTTTAAAGCTTTAAGTCTCCGCTTTAGTTTGACACAGAGAAACACTCAACATGCAAACGTTTTGACTTTATTCCAAGAATTAATTCTGCCGGAGCAAATTCCAGTAATTCTACTTCTAGGTAACTAGTTTTGTTACGTCGCGCGAGATCTCAAGCTTTGTTGATCGATAACAATAACGTAATCAAAGTACTAAATACACAAAAGCGATCATTGTGTCAACATAAAAAAGATATGCATTAAAAGAATTGAATACTTCTCAGCTATTTATCCAAAATCTTAAAATATTTCCATTAGCAATTCGTGCACGGTTATTCGTTATTTTGAGTACGAGCATTGCATATGTAAAATATATACACATACATGTATCTTTTTTAACAAATAAACGCGTGTAATTTTTTTAACAAATAAACGCGTTTTCGAAAATACAAGTATAACTTTTGCTTTTCTGCTAAAATAAATTAAAATTTATCTTGCTCACTTTCGAAATATTTTTACAAAGCACGTCGCGAGATGAACGCGTTTTGCATTCAAATATATCTTCGCGATCGCGGAAAGGAAAAACAAACAGTGGCGATGTCGTACGCAGGGCGGACGGACGGCGCAAAGAGATTCTCGAAGACGGTCAGCTGCTGCTCTTTTCCCGCGCGCGTGCACGCCTTCGCTGGACACGCCGAGTGGTGCACGCCTCGTCTCGGCCGCTGCGAGTGTCCGCGAGACGAGGCCGATGATTTAGAGAATCTCGCGTGTGAGTGACGCGGTGACGCGCGGACAATGCGCGGAATTTCGGTTTTGAATTTTGCGCGACGATCGTGACAGCGCGTCACGCGCCCGAGGCCGCTTGCTGGATGTAGTGCCGCGGGTTGCAATGACGTTTGGCTTTGACCGAGTGGTCGTTAGAGTGGTCGGTATCTCTATCACCTCGCTGGAATTGGGATCTGATTTATGTTGCGCCGGGTACCCGCCGCCGAATTTCTGCCTCAGCCTCAGCAGCGAACAACGACCTGGATTCGTCCTCGATGGTAAGCAGAATGATTTCTTTTAAACGCTGGCATGTTTTTTACGTGTGCGATCTTTTCTTTCCGTTCTTACTCATGTCAAATGTTGCTTTCAAGTAGTTTTGTCAAAAGCTGAATAGACCGTACATGCGTGTCGTAAAATAAATAAAATCTAACGTCTCGTTATTCTTTATTAGCTTATTCGATTGTTGTTTTGTGTAAATGTAATAAAATTTTTTTGACAATACTTACGTGTTGTAAGTAATTCACCGTAACTTCGTTTTTGTGCAGATTTTACAATGAGAAAATGAAAATCCAATTTTTTTCACTCAAAATATGTAACAAGGTTATCCCATAACGCTCTAAGGATTAATTTTAATACATGATAATGAAATGTTTTTTTATTACGATATCTTTTCTTTCTCTATTAATAATTCTAGTATTAATATTATGAATGCGTATGACACGCGACATATTGGGTCCGTCGTTGGCCTATTTCACTTTTAAGAACGTACAATATCTAAGAGATCGCGGAGGGGAAGATCGCCGCGAATGAAGCTTCAACCGACAGAGAGGGTGCGTTGAGGGTACGGATGAATAGGAAAAGGACATGGCGAACGTTAGGGGGTTGGCAACATAAAAGGCCAGCAACCCCTGCTTCAACCAGGCTTCGATTGTTTCGGGCAAGCACGCGTTCATTTGTTTTTCTTCGTGTGCGCTTTTGCGTTTCTCGCTCTCCTATCTTCGGTCGTGTTTGATTCTTTTCTACATATTCTCTCGCACTCGCGTGCCAGTTCTCGATCAGTTCGATTCCTAACACTTTGTCATTTTTATAGTGACTTTTTTGCATATTGTGCTGTATTATTGCTTATAATAAACATTTCTGCATACACATAGGGCAGTATTCACATATAGACAAATCTTGTATTTATATATACGATCGTCTTAAGTTCATCTTCAGATGTTCTGTAGTCAGTGAGACGGTCTGACAGCATCTTAAGATAAATTTAAGACGATCTCAAATATAAGATTCGATTAATAAATAAATATCGGTCTTTTTTAGGGTCTTATTCTACTGAGAGAAAAACTACCTTGAAACAAAACAATTTTATTTTATTTAAAACAACTATTTAGTTGGTACTAATGACGTATTTATTTATACTCAAAACGTCTATTTTCTTAAATTAAGTGTTTAGATTACGTGCTTTTTTTTAAGAGTATATAATTTTTTTGCCAATTATTTTTATATTTTATATTTTAATTTTATAAAATATTTACTAAAATGAATTTTTTAACTAGAAAAAACTTTAATTTTTTAAGTTTAAAAAGCAACATAGTTCGATTAATAAATGATAGTGTATATTTAATAAAGAAAGAAGTATTTAAAAGCGTAAAAAATGTATAAAATAATATACTGGTATGTATAAAATACATAACATATATAAAATAATATACTGAATGTAATGTGCATATTTACTCAAAAAAAAAAAAAAAAAAAAAAAA
>QVOB01016356.1:0-11165 GCA_014839585.1 Pseudomyrmex concolor
ATGTACTACACGATAGTAATCTCTCTTGCGATACTGACACCATCGGGCAGTGAGGCTAAGTACTTATCGGACCGCCCTCGTATGTATACTCTTTTCATTACATAAACGCTTTCGCTTACTTCCTAACCGACAGACATTTGCTCCGCGTAGCATGTGGAATCGCGGGCGGTGGTGTCATGTTAAACTCACCGCCATGCTCACCCCAGCGCATTATGCCGTTTCTTTATATTTAATTCTTAGAGTTGCAATCTATTCCGCGATTTCTTCCTAATCTTTTTTTTCTGAGCACGATTCTCCGCGACAACGAGCGTCAGTGTCCCGTCAGTCATCAGTGCACCCACTCGACTACCGAATTAACTAACAACGAGCAGAAAAATCATTATTAACAATAATAATTATGTCAAGCGAACCGTTCTCGCACGGTCTCAAACGGTGCGCGTCTCAATCGTGCTTCTCTGGTCCGTTTGGTTGCGAGGCTTCCCTCAATCTTTCGAAAGTGACGATGAAAGTGGCGAAACGTCTTCGGACGTTCGGATTCTTCAAGTTGTGCCGCGCACCCCCGAGAGTTCATCATCGCCATCACCCAAGCCCGAGGATGACGAAGTGGTTGTTTTAACGGTGCGGCCTCTACCAGCTTCCCCCGATGACTCGGAAGTAATTTGCCTGGAGTCTCTACCGTCCACTTCACCGCCTCCCACAATCATCATCGACCCTGAGTGAGACGCCCGGTAAATTTTTTTTTTTAACTATCCACAAATGTTTTTAACCTATTTACGTGCACATTCTGTGTTTTGCCTTAATTGTGTACGTCACATCTGTTATCTTTGCAATTACTTCATACGGTCCTATCCACTTAGACTCTAACTTCTTAGATCTGCCCCTAACGTTTCATCATATACTAACACTTTATCTCCAACCTTGAATGTAACTGCTTTTGCATCCCTGTCAAAATATTGTTTGGCCTTTTCCTTTTCCTCCTTGAGATTTTCCTTTGCTACGCGATTTGCGGCGCGCAATCTTTCTTTTAATTCCTGTACATAATTTTCTAAATTATATTGTGTCGACGGCGACTTGGCCAGCGCCGTCGGCAACTCTGCTCGCCTTCCATACACAAGCTCAAACGGCGTGTACCCCGTTGCCATCTGCGGCGTATGGTATTATACGCAAATATTGCGTACGGAACCTACTCATCCCAATCTGTTTGGTTTTCATTTACAAAATGTCGGATATATTCTGCCAATGTTCTATGAGAACGCTCCAATGCCCCGTTACTCTCCAGGTGATACGCAGTCATTTGTACTTTACTTATTTTCAACAATTCGCAGACGTTCGTAAACAGTTCACTAACGAAATATCCCCCTCTCCCCCTATCAGTCAACACGGTTCCCGGAATGTCGTGTTCGCAAATTATTTTCGTAACGAACTCCTTCGCTACGGTCGCGGCTTCCTGGTTCGATATCGGCATCGTCTTACTGAATTTGGTAAGACTGTCTTGGAACGTAAGCAAATATTTATTTCCGTAACTTGATATCGGTAACGGCCCCACAATGTCCAGAGCACATTTCTCAAACGGCTTTCGCGGCGTATCTGTAATTATTAGTGGTGCTGTTATTCTCCGTGAAAGCTTGTTTTTCTGGCATGATTCTGGCATTTTGAAATATAACTTTCTACATCTTTCGTCAATCCCGGCCAGTTATAATTTTGACGAATTTTTTTTATCATTCTTGCTACTCCCTGGTGAGCTCCTATCAGTGTATCATGATACTTATATAGTATCTATTTTCTTTCTTCCTCCGTGAGCGCACGTGACTTACTTGTTTCTTCTTCCTTCTCTATCTCCTTCGTTTCGCACATGTTCGCGGCTAGCGCGGGACTTCGACTTAGCGCGTCCGCGTTGGTGTTAGCTTTCCTTTTCTTACACACTATCTCGTAATCGTACTCTTCCAACTTGAGACGCCAGCGCACGAGCCGCGACCCGGAATCTTTTATATTAAACAACCACATCAATGGCTCTGTGGTCAGTCACAATTTTGAATTTTGCTCCGTACAGGTACGGCCTAAAATGTTTCACGGCCCATATGATAGCGAACAATTCTTTCTCGGTTGTACTGTAATTTCGTTCCGTCTTATTTAACACTCGGCTAGCATACGCTATCGGCTTGTCGCGTCCTATCTCCCCCTACGACAACACCGCTCCGATGTTAATGCTTCAGAGTAACCCGATGCATCTGTTATGACAATAAACTCCCGGTTAAAATCGCGAGTAACGGTGCACTGCTCAATCTTTCTTTTAAAGTTTCGAATGCACACTGCTGTTCTTGACCCCAGCTAAACACGACTCCTTTGCGCAACAGCTGTCAGCGGCCTTGCGATTCTTGAGAATTGATCAATGAACCTGCGGTAATAGCCTGTTAGTCCGACGCCTGAATATCTTTTACCTTTTCCGGCACAGGAAACTTTATCACGGCGTTTACTTTTGATAAATCTGGCGAAATTCCTTCCTCTGTAATCACGTGACCCAACTACGTCACCTCCTTTCGAAAGAACTTGCACTTATCTGGCTGTAATTTAAGTTTATTTTCTCGCAATCTGTCGAACACGTCTCTTATTCGTCTACCATGTTCTTTCAAACTGGTCCCGTGTATAACTACGTCGTCGAGATAAACGAAGCATTTTATCCCTTGCAACCATACCAAAACTGCGTTCATTAATCTTTGGAAGGTCGCCGGCGCATTTTTCAGCCCGAAAGGCATCCTATTATATTCATATCTATTATATTCATAATGCCCATATGGTGTTGAGAACGCGGTCTTCGATCTATCTTCTTCTTCCATTGGTATCTGGTGATATCTAGAAGCCAAATCCAGTGTCGAGAAATATTTTGCATTTCCCAACTGATTAAGATTTTCCGTTATGTTTGGTTATAGAAATGAATCCCCGATCGTGACGTCATTCAACCGCCTAAAGTATACAACAATTCTCAACTTCCTTACGCTTACGCGTCCATTTTCTTTGGCACTACAAGTAGCGGTGCGTTCCACTCGCTTTTACTATTCCTTATTATTTTGTTGCCTGACATTTCTTTGATTTGTCGATCAACTTCTTGCTTGTGCTTTTCTGGCAACCGATATGGCTTAACACTAATTGGTGCAGTATCGCTTTTTACTTGTATCTTATGTGTCACTGCATTAGTTTTGGTCAACAGTTCTCTTGCCACGTAAAATATGTCACTATACGCTTCACAAATTTCTAACAGAGTTTTTTTCTCCTCTCTATTTAGATGCTGCGTGCGTAAATACTTCTTTTATTTTTCCACTTCGCGTCTTACTGTTTTCCTCGACGCTTACACTTAAAAATTCGCTTTCTACTTCTTTTTTCTTACTCAGTTCCTCTACTTTTACTCGTGATGTAACTATTTCTACTTTTTCTTCCGTAATGTTTATTACACTTACTGGGCATAAATATTTCTTCGACTGCACTAAGCAACACATAAATATTCCAGGTTGTGTTTTCTCTGCTTCTATTATGCCGACTTGATTGCTGTGCGTGATTGCTTCAATGATAGTTTCACTCCTTGGTAGTAATACTACGCTTCGGTACAGGCGCAACGTCATCGAATCTCTACTTATCTCAAGCCGACCTTTCTTGTAATCATGTACAGCATTATATTTCTTAATAAAATCGCTTTCTAGTATTCCTTGGTACTTTATCAGAAAATCATTTCTCACTACATATACAGTATGCTTTATTTCCTTATTTCTCAACTGAATGGTGGCCCTGATTTTTCCGATCACACACGCTTTATGTCCAGTAACTCCGATTAATTCCAGCTTTAGCTTAGTTTTTTCCGCTGATGTTTCTTTTCTTAAGTACTTTTGCTTGATTAGCGATACTGTTGCCCCTGTATCGTACAGCATTTTTACCTGGCCTCCTTTGGCTTCTCTTATCGGCACTATAGCCAGATCTAATTTTGCTTGCGCTGTGTTTACCTCGGTCACTTGCAATTCTGCTACGGAGACAAATTTTTTCTTTCTTTTGTCTTCCTTTTCGTCACTCCCTGACGTTACGCTACTGTTGTTTCGGCTTTTCTTTCCTCGTACCGCGTGTCCTGTTTCCTTTCTTGCGGTGTTCCTTTTATCGTTTTCCTGCCATTCAGCGACCAGCAATTTTCTCGTAAATGTCTTTTTACAATAGCTGCAATACTTCTGTATCGCATTTGTTCTGTTTCCACGTAACTTTGGCAAAGCTACTTTTCCGACACTCTCGTCTATAATATCTAGTCTTGCCGCATTTATAGCAATTGTAACTTTTGTTATTATCACGCGTTTAATATGGCACCCGGGTTTTTAATTTTGTATTCGCGGCTTTTTCTTCCGCGCCCGCTCCAGCTATCACTTCCTGCGTGTTGTATCTACGCGATCATACGATCAACTTGAGATCGTCGCGCAACCCGATTTGGTAATGATGTAACGCTTGTTCCTTAATAGTTACTAAAATTGTTCTTTTTTGCTCATTAGTTTGTTCTTTCCCTTCTATCATGGACTCATAGAGTTCTATCGCGAGTTAATTTACTCGCTAACAAAAATTTAAAGCACTTTCCTCAATCTTTTGCTTTACAGAGCTGAATTCTATTTGCAACTCGGTTGTGACTTTTTTTGCCAAGTACGTAGTTTCTATCTCAGATTTTAATTGCTCGAAACTGTGAATATCTCGCGTTTCGAAATCCAAAAGTGCCTGCCCTCTCAATTTGGTGCACAGAATAGCTTCCAGAAATATTGACTCGTCGACCTGGTTTATATTTTTTACGGCATAACTACACGCGCTTAGAAACTCCTGTAACTGCGTTTGCGATTTCCCATCAAATGTGAGTATCATTTCACGCGTTTCTTTTAACTTATATGTCTGTATAAGTGTGCAGTCTGATTGCGTATGTCCGCGGCCGTTCGTCGATACGTCACGTTTACTGTGTTATCGTGTCTTAACAGCTCGTCGTTTCCCGGTACCCGTGAGTTACGTTGTCGATTGCGTAACTCGTTTCCATGTCTTGGCACCGTGGTCATACGCATACTCAACAATTCAAACGATCGCACTAGCTGTCGCAGCATTACTTCTGTAGAGCTAAGACCCTGTTCGCTCGTTCCCGCGGCTTTGCTCCCCGCAGAATTTTCGCCGACCAGCGCACTTTGCAATCAATCTATTTCCTGATCGATTTCCCCTTTTGTGCATGATTTATTCTTCGCTCGTCGATTATTTGTTCAATGCTGTCGTTATCCATTTTGACTTGTTCTTTTGTGCGAAATATTTCACTCTCAAAAGATACTAAAGAATAATCGCGTCTGTGAGTCTGTTCGCTCGCGATTCCGTTTTGCAAATGCCCGGCAATACTACTGTCTAGCTCAAATGGGAACTCCCGTTCGATTACAACGTTCGGATATAACTCCGCGTTGCTATCTCTAAACACTAGCGTTCGCCTAAATATATTCGGTTCTTGATACAACGCAACCGGTGCGGTCTTCGGTTCTTGCAACAGTACAGATGCTCTCGTACGATTTGTCGGTATGAACCTCGCGCCTATCCTCGTGATTCACAAATTGTCGCAGATGCCAATTTTCGGACATTCGCCTAACCGCTCGCTTATTACAAAATGTATCTTAACTTACACTAGTTGACGCATCTCTGCTACGATGTCACGACGCCTTTGGTCCCCCTGTTGATGCCGTCGCCACTGCTTTCTGCTGATTCTACCGCTGCTGCTGCTGCCGCTGCTACTCTGCTTACGCTGTCTTTTCTCGTGCACTGTTCCTCGAGGTGCTCAACTCGATTTCTCCCGCTGTAGCACTGGACTCCGATCCTTGTCGTCCTGCTGCTTCTGCTTCCTTGTTGCAGTAATTTTTGATTTTTAGTTTTTTCTGCTTGCTCCTAGGTTACCGTAATAATTTATGCTGAGGTGAACCCGCTGCTACTAGCCGTGTCTTGTAGCTTTCTTCGGCTGTTTTGTTTGTGTCGTCGCACGTTGTTTCAATTGCGGTGGATCAGTGCTATCGCTTGTAACGTGAGACTAACTCGCCTCTTCTTTGTTACAGGTGCCAAGGAACTTCCCCGTCAGTCACTCGTGCTTTTTACTTTGTACTTTAGCACGCTTAAATAAATCACCTTGTGACCCTCGGATAAAAGAATTTTTTTATCTTTTACCCGCTGTTCTTTTTCTTTTATCCGAATCGGTCTTCTGGATTCCTGCTCGATAGATCGCGTCTTCCTAACTATATCCTACCTGATCTATCCCACCGCTGCCACCAAAATGTTGTACCGCCGCGACAGTACTGGATTTTTTCCACAGGATTTCCAGACTTAGACTCAGGGAGAAGTAATTCCGCTCTGATTATTCTTTGAATCCCACTTTATTTCTCACCTTTCGATACAATATCAGCCTTTAGCGACGACTCGGCGGTAGTTCTCGAACTTCTACCCCAGACCTCGTCACCACCTTGTATATCACTAAAACGAGGGCGTAGCCTCGTCTTACTAAACAACACTGCGCGAGTTTGTTTAGTAACTCGCTCATCCTTGCTTGATCAGCTTTTGGAGGCGAATCTACCGTCCTGATCAAGCGACACGCGCTCTTAACAATGCACCTAACCTTGTCATAATTAAACGCATCTTCGCCTCTTATATTATTAGTTCTTAATCTTTTCTACGTACGCGACTTTATATCAAATATCGTCTTGCTTCATACTTCTTAACGCGACCTAATTTCTATTACTTACAATATTATTTTGTATTTCCCTCTTAATTTCTTTAATTCCCTTAAAAGCAGAAGAAGACATACAGAGAGCTACCAATTGCACCAAAAAGATACAAGCTGCAGCATGAAACTGCACTCCTATTCATACCGAAAAAGTCCGGCAAGGTTGTAACTATCCCCTCAAGGTGAAAAGAAAGATCGTGGAGAAACATAAATTACGCAGAGTGTGGCAACTAAGCAGATTCCCTGAGAACAAATTTAAACTAAATAAAGCAGCAGCTGAACTCAGAGCGCTACTGAGGCAAATTGACAACAAAATTATCACACGTAAGATGGAATCGTTGACTTCTACTGAAAATGGTAAACAATCGCTTTGGAGGCCAGTCAAAAACTTCAGAACATCTACCAAATTAAAGAATAAACTCCTTTAGGCGTTTTAGCCTGTTTGCAGCAGTAGCAAAAAAAACAGCAGCGGGAAGTGACTTGCAGCCGAGAAGTGGTTTATGAATTGGTTCTTGCAGAGTGAAACTTTCTTTTAGGAAACAAAAAATATTATATTCTTTATTTATACTTTATATAGAAGCTCTAAGAAGAGCCGTTTTATGCTTTCTTATCGCGAGAGGAATGTTTATTTTATGCGCTTGGCTCGATGATCATCAAGCCTTCTCTCTGAAGATCATCGTCGGAATTCGCTTCTTCGGTGTCTGCAAGAACTCCTGGATCATTTCCGCGAAGTAGGCTCCTTCGTCTGGGTCGATGTTTTCTTCCACGAAGCCTTTGCGCCATAGATGCCAGTTCGGGGACGCTTGCAACATACTGCAACACGTAGAGAGAATATGCACACAAGCTAGTAGCCACTTACCGAAGCGCTAGACGCACATCTACACGGCTGTTTATCTGTGTGCGTATTCCTTCCACTTGCTGAGCATGCTGCAAGCGTCCCCGAACTGGCATCTATGGCTTAGTTTACATCGTCAAAACTTGATACGCGTATTAAGTTTGGTGTGTCAATCAAAGCCTTTAGTACGGGTGCGTTTATATCAAATGTACTAAGAGAAAGAAATAATACAAATATAATTCATGTCCCTTATAGGATACTAGATTTGCATTTCGTATATGAAGGATCCCCCGTATACCCTCCTAACTAATTTTTAAATATTGCGAAAAAAACTCCTCAGCCAGGAATCGAACTTGGAATCTCCGGCTTCCCGGGCCGTCGGAAAAATAATAAACGTTTGTCACCCTGTGACGATATTATGTAAATAATTACGATAGGTTTTTAACACTTATTATCCATCAAGGGTCTATGGAACTCCAGCATAACTTTTAGCGTACTTTTAAGTAAGTAAAACTATAAACAATACTTGCCGTACTATCTGCCGATAGTTCGAGTCACCCTCTTTGTGACTTGACCGATAAAAACCTTCGTACGCTTGTAGCAAGCGATCGAAGCGGACGTGTTTGATATCCGTTGTATCTCAAGTGGGGTTTGTGCAGTGCTCCAAAGTGTTTTTTTACCGACTCATGCATCTGTCCAGTAGATCAAATGTAACTATGAAATGTTAAGTGGTGGGAATTACTTCTCGAGTCATAACCTGTTTTTATTTTTTATAAGATGGCGTATAAGCTATGCAGGCGTCCCTTAAGAGAAGAACTAAAAGAACCAGAAGAACTTATTGAAGGTCATACTTCGGATGACGAAAACAACGTCTCCGAAGAAATTGATATTTTTTTCATAATAATTGACGATTATTTTTGCTTGAACCCTTTGAAAACACTGAATAAATATTCTTTTTTGAGAGTTAACTAATGCACAATTTTTTCTTTAGATAGGTGTATCTTAAAAGTACTGAGTTAAATTTGTAATCAAAAATATTGAAAAACCAAAATGCGATTTTTTGAATAAAAAAAGCCGATTTTCTAAGATGTTTTAATTTACAATTTTTTTTGACATATAATAAAAACTTCAGATTCAAAAAATAAAATTCTTGATTTAGCATTCTCTAGAGAGTATCTGTGATTTTTTTTAAGATAAAAAAATGAATAGAGTACTTTCTAGAATCTTTGAAAAAGACTAAGGGATTCAGTGGGGTTTATGTTACGAAGATAAAATGTGAGCAACAGGGTTAATGCTTGGACAACAAAGTATTTTTAAGTGTATATTGTATTAATTTAGTTCTGGGAGTATGGGTAAATGTTGTATATATATGACTTAAGCTGTATGAAAGTGTATGCAAATGTCTTGCGTTGCTGATAAATAAATGCGGTGTGATTCAGCTCTTAAGGCTATGTATGTGTAGCGTGGATGTTCCCTAACTTGTGAAAGTTTGTTTGTAATATGCGTGTATGATTATTTTTAAATTGCTATATAAGTGTGATTAATCCCGTATGTGTGTTCACTGTGTATGTGAGTTGTCCTTAACCATTATGCTTGTGTGTGTGTATTTCTGTGTAGTGCTGTCTTTGTTTGAATGATGTGGTACCAATCACGTTGAGTGGGCTCATCGTGAGGTTTTAGTGGGGTAAACTTCTTCCTGTTTGCGGAATGGAGGCGGGAATCTCACATAACCTTGGCCCTTTCCCAGAGTCAAGGTATCCATAAAGAATTTTCCCACGTACAAAAAAACAATATGTATATAGATTGGGTCCTTGCACGCATGTACTCGACGAGGTATTTTCGTCGAGTCGAACTGCTGCAGGAGGGCGTCAGAAGAAGCTTTGCAAGAGGCCCTCACTAACTCGAAGCGCCAAGCTTGTCGACAACTGTTCCGCAAGTGGGAACAGCACCTGGATGAGCCGCGTGCGGCTGCTCGTCGAGGTTTCCGACCTCACTTAAAGGTGTGGTTGGAGCGAGGAGTCGGGCGCCTCACCTACATAGTGATTCACCGGATTGCTTCGATGAGTCACATTGGTAAATGCCAACAGCACAGTGCCACGAATGTGGGGCGGCACACTGTGGAGAAGTGTCTATAGCGGGCCAACGAGCGCCAGGAGCTGGTCGCCAAAATTGGAGACGACCTATCCCTGGAAGACCTTATGTGAGCACTGGCCTTCAGGGATGAAAACGAGTGGGGAGCTGTGGTTTCCTTCTGCTCTGAGATGATAAAGCAGAAGGAGGCCGCGGAACGTGAGAGAAAAAGGGCGTCTCTCTCTCTTTCGGGAGACCTTGAGGGCGAGCAGATTGCAGGATGCCCGCTGCTCGCGCTCGTCCTCGGGTTCAAAATCCCCGGTAACAATAGTTTTCCTCCTTACCTTGTGTAAAGAGGGAAGGCCGGAGTAGTGGACGTTGGGAGAACCGGCTCTCTCGTCAGCTCGGAATCGCCCCGGCGGAGAATACAACACTAGGAAGTAGTAGAGCGATAGCCCCGGAGTAGGACCGTCCACTCTAGGGGGTAGTACTACTGGTACCGTGACAGGTCGGAATGGGGGCCCTGGCATGTCCTGCACGCAGTCTCGAGAAGGGACGGCGTATGTCCCGCAGTGCTGCCAAAGTCGGCGACGACTGAGGGGAGAGCTGATTACCTGCTCTTACTTCCGAGATGTCAAGGCTCGAGGGAAGGTCTCGGCAGAGTCCTTACCAGGGGTTCCGGGGGGGGGGTCTCTCCCTCCAACGAGCACATCGAGAGACACATCATGGATGTTTTAGTGGGTAAAAACCTCCTCTATCTCGCGGGACGGAGGAGAGAGTTCCACATAAGACGGAGAAGAGAGTTCCCAGCCATCTCTTCCGAGACCGGGGTATCCATAAAGGATTTCCTCTATGTAAAAAAAAAGATTATAGATGAATCTAAATACTGGAACACGAAAGTGTCGCCACATAATGATGACAAGAGGCGAAGTGCGTTTAATCATTACGCACTCTAGTGGCTGCATCTGGCGAAGTACGCTTTCCGACGACGTGGATGTTTTTTAAACATTGTGTGAACTTAGTTTTTTGGAATTTTGCACTTTATATCGAGATATCTCCGTTGGTTAGTCACGAAAAAAACCGCAAAATACTTTTTTTGTGCCTTGATCTCAACTTTTGATTGAGTGTAGGCCGAACTCGAATAGTTTAGCTGTTGTTGAGATCTGAAAATCTCAAAATTTTTAGTCGGTCCTACCCGCGTAAATGAGGCACGAGATTAAGCACTTTGCGCAGCGCGCGCACATTTTGTTTGCATGTATATTTAACGCGGCACTACCGTGCTTCGTGATGCCAAAAACATTTCATAACATATTTTCCAAAGAACACTTACAACTATAAATACGTGAAATAGACAATTTTTAAACATCAAAATAGAGAAATATAGATATATTATATATGTCTAATAATTTACATTTTGAAAATTATAACGTATTAGGTATACAACTTTGCTTCCGCCGTTTTTTTTCAAAATTCAAAGCTTTATTGTAAAAAACTGATTATACATTTATGTTTCAA
>QVOB01016357.1:0-22259 GCA_014839585.1 Pseudomyrmex concolor
TCCGCGAATATTTGAGAAAACAGTGTCCCGGGGAAACCGCCAACTGTTCCGTAACGAAAGAAAGACGCCTCGAGACGCGAACGTCGCGAGAGAGAAATGGCTTCGGTAAATTGACGTTGTTCTCTTTGAGCCGATTAATGCGCGGAGAAGAAAAGAATTGGACAAAAGCGGACGATCAGCAATTGAAACCACAATTGACTGCTAATTAATCCGAGCGAAACAAATACCGGTGGTACGCTGAAATTGGCGTTTTTCAGCTGTGAATTGAGAATCTCGCTAACAAAAACAAGCGATTCTATCTATTTTATTCAAGAATGACACGGTTCAGTCGGCTATGAGGTTATTCGCGCCGATTCTGCGCGTAATCCTTTCGGCGTCACGTCGCGAGATTGTAAGATTTTTCTGTAAATGTCACATCAGCGACAAAATGAATCATCGTTTTACGCGAAGGAGACAAATTGCATCACGTGGCGCTCCTCAACGCGCGCGACAAATCCCGAAGACGTGTCTTTCGTATACAACGGAGAAATGAATTCTCCCGCATGTTGTGCGAGCTGTTTGTTTGGAAAATGTCACAAACTGGATTTCGAAAATATTTTCTATAATTTCCTTAGAGAGAAAATATTAGTTCGTGACGTTATTTTATTTTTCTCCAATTTTTTACGAGGTTTTTGTCTCAAGTTTTCATATTTGAAAGGATTTATTTATTTTTACGTAAATTAGGAGTTCACTCAAAATTTTCAACCCACATGATCCTTCCGCGTCCACTAAAAGCACGTACACGACACCTTCGGGATGAACAGTTCATATCGTTTCATCTTTTACCTGCCGACGCGCCATCGTTATATCCTTTTCGTCCTGTCGACGCGAGATTACAAGGTCCCCTGCCTCGTGAAATCGGTTTGTGGAGGCTCGTCGAGTCTTCCCCGACGCTCTATACCTCCGCAACCTATGCAAACCCGTTCGAGACTATGTAAAGCAATGCTAATCCGCCGATAAAATCCTCACCGACGAGCGCGCGTTGCATTTTCGAGAGAGGCGTCGCGTCGCTTGCCACTTGCACGTGTGTGCGCACGTGTGTGTTGGTCTATCTCCGCTGTGTATAGTCACTTCTGACGTATTTTCGCGTAATCTGCGCGAAGCATTCAAAGAGCGACTCAAACGCTTCTGATAAGCCTCCCCGCAGTTTCGTATCACACGCGTGTAAGAACGAGGAATGGTTACGGGGTGATTAGAGCCGTGTTTCGATAGCGGTTCCATCGGTACGCCGAGGTTACCCCGAACGGCATGAATGATAAATCGTTCGCGTGCACTTAGTGGATTAGAGCGGAATAAGCGTGTTTCGCGTGCTATAACTGCTCTAGGAGCACTTTCCGGTAACGTGGAAAAGAAGATATCTATCGAGAGCTAAGATTAGATTGCACCAACAGGAAATTTCGTATATAATGAATAAAGATTGCAAAGTTATTTAATATAAAAGAAAGTAAATGTACACTCAAGTAGATAATGTCCGTGTAGAGTCAGACGTACATGCGCAAGTAAATTTATTTCAATTAATTTATTTAAGAGCATATCCCATGATCGCAACGTTCGCAATTTAATAAATTTTTAAACACATGTCAACTGTAGTTTTGGTCTACAAAAATCAGATTTAAAATTTTTAAAGTAATATTTTTAAGGTTTTTAAAAATTCGGAATTTTTGAACCAATAAATATATCATTTGGATTAAATTTACTTTTCTTGCGGCACACTACGATGATTTTTTTTCTAGAAAATAATGTTTAACGAAAAAACTGAAAATACATATAGCGCGACTTTTAAAGATCTTGTCGAAATCTTCTCGTACGCACTGTGAAATCAAAATCTACAAAACGCTAAAGAGCACGCCGAGGACGAACGAATACTTTCAACGGAATTCGTCGCAATGAAAGAGGACGATTCGGCGCGACGAGAAGTTATGAACGCTTTAGTTGAGGCATTAACGAAGTCGGCATTTAAAAGTTGAGACTCCGCCGAACTTCCGACGCGTAAACATTAAAGCCAGCCGGCTAAGTGACACCGTTACTTCTTCTTCTTCCTCTTCTTCTTCACCGAGGAAATAGCTGCGCCCAGCCCTCCCGAGTTCGTTCTTCATTACGGTATTTCTGGCCCGCACTTCCAACGGAGCTTTCTCTCTCCGAAGCTTTGGATACGATTCGGGAGAAAAATGTTAGTGCTGCCGGACGGTCGTTCCCTTTCGTCGAGTGACCTCGCGCTTATTTCCGCAAAAAGGAAAGAAATCGCGTCAGCTTTATTCCTCACGACGAAAAGTTTCAACGCGCGGTAGAAGACAAATCGCTTTTACGTCGCGCGAAAATGCGATGCCCTTATCGCGCCTAATTCGAACAAACACTGAGTTGTTCGATCGGACATTTATTGATGATCAATATGTACTTAAATTAAAAAAAAAAACCTCTCACATCGCACTCATTTTGATTTGACTCTCGATAACAATATTTCGCGCAAATCGAACATACGTAATAAACGATATAACTCTCTCGCGTTTGATTTTTCGAATTCTTGTTTTAAAGTCTGTTGTTTTTTTTTTGTTTTTATTCTTTTATCACAGCGCGTACAAGTTTTGTCGCTGGTCGACTGTCGTTCGAGGCGGATATCGATTCTTTTCGTACAATACTTTCAGAGACATTTACGCAGCACTTTTTATTTTATGACATCCGCAGAGCAGACATCGAGCCGTGGCTGGTACAAAGCATTTCCTCTCATTCCACGGCGCGCCATCGGAATTTAATAAAACTCTCTCGCTTGGCATACGTACGCGTTCGACAGAAATGCAGAGGCCTAAACCCATTCGAATGCGCATACACAAACCCTCAACGGCGCGGTTTGATGTTCCTTCAAATTGAAAGTTTTATTGGAATTTAATCGATCGTACGGTTAATCAATCTCGATATTTCCGCGAAAGCGTGATTACTTCTTAAACGTAATTATTTCTTATATGTTCGAGCTCCTATGCGAGAGCTATTTCAAAATGGCAAAAGCTACATCAATCTTTTGTGCGACATGAGAGAAACGAACAAGGGCGAACGTAAAATCAGTCGTTCGCGGAGTCAAAGACGCCTTAATGGATGGTCGTGTGTGTTCATATCGATCGAGAATATATACGCCCGTTAACCTTTCGCGGATTATAGGCTTGAGGTTTTAGAACCGGCGCGGCTATAACGCGCGCCGCGAAGTCGGCCATGTACAAAGCGGCGCGCGACGATGAAATCCGTTTTTCAACGCGCGAGTGTGGCGCAAAGTGAAGCTCGTAAAACAGACCCGGTGTCGCAAGAGAAGTGCGTTACACCGCGGACAACACGCGTCTGGTAAAAGTTTATCTCGCATATGAAATTTATAACTGATGTCAACGCCGAACGAGATGCATCATCCTATTACGTATTCCCGCTAAATATTTCACAACGCGCGTAAGAGGATTTTCGAAAAAATATACCGCAAGCGGAAACATTGTGCGCGTGATACTTCCGCAGGAAAATAGAATATATAAACTCACGTATTCAAAAACGGAAAAGTCACGGTGAAACTTGCACATATACGCAATGAATAAAGTTTCAGGACTTACGCATGTACCTCCGCTTCTTCTACGAATGACAGAGACTGGACGGAAAATGTGGACTTACCTGAAACAGAAAACGATGTTATTAAAATCTTATTAAGATGCATGTCGTTACTTTTATTATATTTAAGAATAATCTTTGTAAATGTGACAGAGAGATTTTAATCTTTCGTAAAGGTAAAACAAGTGAACAAAACAACAAAGATAATCCATTGATGCTATCGATCGATTATTATCGAGGATGCGAAATTACTCGGGGAGGAGAGAGAGCATAATGAAGAACTTTATTTGAACATAAAAGCAATGACGTGGTCATGACGTGGCTTTGTTCAAGCAAAACCCAAGTTTCCCCCGTAATCCTGCAACGGGAGAGTAAGAAGGGGAGAATCTACAGCGGAGCAACAACAACGCGGGTCCTCGTTAGTTGGTGTGGAGGTAATGGCCGAGATGAGTTCGAGTTGCGCCGAGAAACTAAACCGATATATCTGGTGTCTGCGTAGTTTCCAGAGCCCGGCGCTCTATCTGATAACTGCGTGCGAAATTAATTAATTAATTAGTTAATTAAGATTCGCGTCGGCTGCGACGAGACACGAGTCCCGCCACTCCTCCTTTACACGCGCGTTTAGTAGACGCGGCGCCTTTACTTTCAAACTCTACCCGAGGGATGGAAGATAAAGCCGTATCTCTCCGAAGCCTCGCGCGACTTTCTACTTTCTCTTGACGATAATACGCGATACATACAGATATAACGGCAGATTGTTTCGGAAGTTTGTCGGAAGCGCGCGCGCGCGCTTGCGGAAGGAGATTGAAGGAGGAGATAGCTGTAAGAAGTTCTTAGCGCGGAATTATATGGTAGTGGACCAGGTGTAACAACGGAAAGTACGGCGAATGACGATGGGCGCGGGTTGCTTATTATAGATGTACGCGATGTATCTCCTCGTGCGGTATCGATCGGGCGCATATTTCTCTTGCAAATAACAGTGACTATCATGTCGCGCGTACACGAGCGAACCGACGTTGGTTAACCCTAGTTAAATTTTCCCATCTATCTCCCATTATCTATACACGGTGACAGCGCGCTGATAACTGAATGTTACACGAGTTTCGATGTATATAATTCAAAAATCGCGCGAAAGGTAATAAACACACATTTTTCATAATGCAACTTCCGCAATTTCACACGCGTTTTGAGAAATATTTCAATGCGCACACATAACATACATATAATGCACAGATAATACGCACATAAAATTTTTATATGATTTTTAAAATAATTTTTTGCTCTCTCTTTTTCAAATAAAATTGACTCCTCCTGAATATTATTACATTCAACAATCTCGTTTACACATCAAACACTCGCGAAATAATTTGCGAAAATCTATTTTTCAATTTCAATTAGTGTGAAAGCATTTAATTTATAGAAATTAGATTTTAATCTGGTAAATGTTTACACGCTGAATTATAAAGTACACAAATGCGGCGGATATGAAGAGAGAGGCGAATAAATAAACTACTAATGTCAGAGATATATTCGTATGTTAAAATATCACACAAAAATATATTTCTTTTTTTTTTCAAAATCAAATTATTCTCACAAAGGATAATGTCAAAATAAAAGTGCTTCGCTTAAAACACGCACGCACTGTACAACGTTCAAATCATTGCGAGCCTCACCGGAACTTGTATTGTTAACAATGACAATTATTTTACAAAAATATAAATTACATAAAAATATCGACACATAAGTCCGGTTATTTTTACGTGTTGCAAAACTATCTAGCTGTCGGCGCCTTTATCTCTCGCTTTCGCAAAAATCTAGAGGACATTAGTTCGCTGATAGAGGGGAACGCGGGCTTAATCGACGTCGATTCACGCGTTTCTGGACTATGAAGAGCGATTATCGGCGCGTAAGTGTTCGCCGGCCGAATCTTAATTTACCTGTCCGTCCCGATTTCAATCGATTTCGACGAGCCGGACGCCCGCGGCACACGTCGAAAAGCCCTTGCACGCCGTTCAAGAGTGAGTCTGTCTGCGTGACGCTAAACCGACACACATGCTAACCCTCTTCCTCTCTCGCCGCTCAAGAACTCTTTCGTGACAGCTCGTTAATTTTCAAGCTACGATCGTATTTGGCAGCGAACGAGAGCGAAGTGGGGGAGAGAGAGAGAAAGAGAGGTGTGGAGGGTGATAATTGAAAACGTCAAAATCGTCGGAGGTTGTGCGCTTAACGAGCAACTCGAATGAAAAGCGTCCCGATAAAATTCGGGATATTTAAAAAATCGCACAAGTTCGATGATATACAAAGAATCGAAGTATCTTCTTTTTTTTGTTACTCGAGAAAAACTGTCTCGAACGGATATCAATCTGCTGCGAGTGTCTTATTGTTTTATTCTTTGCGCGCGACTTTTCTCAGTTTTTAGCAATGCAAATCTCCGGTGACGAGACACGTTTTAAAACACAAAAAGAAAAAAAACAGTTTGGGAGAAACCTCGTCGTCGTTTCTGTTTGCTGAAACCGTGCAAGTTGAAAAACATTCTTACAACGCAAACACATCACAAGTTAAATACCAAGAAACTATGTTTAAAATTAAATTTCTTGTAAAAATAAACGCCATTTTTTTGTATCGCGCGCTTACATGAGTTTGTTATCTCGTGTTTCATTCTAAACTCACTCTTGTTTTTTTGCACGTTACAAAACTTGGATGGAAAATATTCCGGCATTAAATCCGCCGATACGTGGTCGGACTGCAGAAACGGCGATCGTAGTTAAACGCGAGCGAGAGTCCACTTTTGTTTGTTGCCGACGGTGTCCAAATATTTGTTATGTTGAACCCGCGCAAATACATCGGTAAGGATTACTCAACTTTTCGCGAGGAATATATAAAACAATCGCCATTGATAAAGTTATAAGCGAAACAACAGACTCGTTGGCGAAGTATCGAACGTGTAAATATGCCGCGGCGTGATCGCCGCTCAATTTCGCGGCCGCTTATTCATCGACGGAATTCGATTGGCCGCATTTACGTGTACGAAATTTTAATTAACGAACCTCCCACGCGCGCGCGCGCGCGCGCTGCAAAAACGGCCGAATAAAGTTACGGTCGGTGAAAGGCCATTAACCACGCAAAATGCCCGCCATGTAACACTCCGCAAAAAGCCACGCGCCTGTTGGCATACTCTCTCTTTTTTCAGCCATTCAAATCCACGGAGAATTAACATACGAGTAATTATCGACCTGAGGGATATTCTACGTCATATGAGGGACGCAAAGAGATGTTCGTATTATGTAAACTATACAATCAAAATTATTTGCACAATAGAAATTTAATATCTTTGAATAAACATGAAATATTCGAATATCGAACAGGAATATTATATGCAAAATCTTTTTATAATTCTATAATCTCTTTTTGCTTCGCAGTTTGAATGTATTATCCCTCTGCGAATTCGCGGCTTTGCGAGGAGCTCCTATCCCGCGCAATACCGTTCTCGAGCCGTAATATTATCCACGAGCGATGAAAGAATAAGCCGTTAAAACGGGACAATGGGTCCTTCGAAACTCCGCGCACTAGATGGCGGGTATCAGAGTAAAGATGAGAGCGTCAGCGAGCGGAAAAGTTCGACCGTCGTCGGGCGCTCGAAGGTCCGAATAAACCAGCGATTCGAATAAATCGCTTGCTCCGCAAATTCTCTCATCTCTCTCTGTTCTCCTCTCTCTCTCTCTCTCTCTCTCTTTTTCTCTCCTCCCCTCTAGTCACTATGAAATTTCAGGATCGGGACTCTTCCGGCAGAAGCGCTCATACACCGAGGAATCTGATATAGAGCCGTACGAGAGGTAGTTCTCGGACAATGGCCAGGTTTGTTGGTAGCGTTGGCTGGTCGCCAGGAACATTGTCCGCGGATTGTACGTTTGGTACAATCGAAGTTCTCTCTCGTGAGCACGTACGCCACACGCGTGCATATATTATATGCGGGCAATGATAGAGAGACCACTTGGCAAGAACGTCCGGAGCTACCTCTTCGTAATAGAGAGGCGAAATTGTTTTCGCGGCTTCCAACACAGACTGCATTTTCGCGGAGGCTTTTCCGTCTCGAAAATTCGACGCTCTTTCTCGCTCTCATGGCGGCGGTGGTCACACTAAACCGTGTCCGTGTGACACATGCGATAAAGTCAGCCAATCTTTTCCGACTTTCAAAACAAATTCGACAATTCATAGAGTGCGTTAAACGCGATATTTTATTATCGGTATCATTGTTTCTCACTTGATTTATATACACATGCGTGTGTGTTCGCGCTATAAACGTCTCAATGATCGGACAAGTACACTGGACATTTATTAGGGAAATCATTAAAACAAATTTATACGCGTAAAATTCAAAATTAACAAATAAAATTATATCTTGAAAATACTTAAAACACTGAGAATTGTTATTCTTAATATTCATGCGTTTAATAATTATTTTCTAATAAATTTCCAATCAGGATAGGACTTTGTATAAAATTCGAGAGACGAAAGCGCCCGCAAGAAAGTGCGTTTGACGCGTTGATAGCAATAGCAACAGTTATGCTAATTATCTCAATGATTCATTATTCCAAACACGCGACACAGTACACGAATATCCCATCGCGACGCTTGAGAGAAGCTCTCGCTCGCTCGCGCGTTCTGTAACAAACGACAGCGGAGGTCCGTTTGCAACTAAACAGAGGCTAATTTATGCGGTAATCAAGGGTCGACCCTCGTTTTCGTCCTTTGTATGTATACGCCGCGTACTGCAGCCTGTACTTCTCCGGGTTATACAACGCGGTCCTTATTCCCCTCTTCCCAGCTTCCTCGTGCTGTATTTTCCTCTTTCTCGCCTGCGCGTTCTCACCCTTCCTTTTGCTTTCTCTCTGTCTCTCTGTTTCGCTTATAGTTTTGTCGTCCTGCATTCACTATCCCTCGCGTCATCCGCTGAATCCCGTGTCGCATTTCTACGAGGCAAACACCCGCCGTGAGATCGGGGACACCTGCCCCTCTCTCTCTCTCTCTTTCTCTCTTCCCCGAGCTATCCCGCGTGGCGTTCCGCGAGCATACTTATGAATACGATTACCGGGCGTTTATACGAACGACGGAGGCCCGATCGTAAATTTCAGATTCCGTAGTTACACGGCGAAACGGCGCGGAGACGATCCCGACGACCACGATATGTCGCTTCCCCCGTAGGCGTGAATAGCCAGCGCCGGTCTTCAGCGCCGTGGGAATCGCGCCGTCTTCGTCTGCCTTCGAACGAATTTCCGAGAGCGATTTTGTGCGGCCACATTTCAATCGGAACAAAGAGTATTTTCCGAAAGATTTATTGATCTGATGTAGAAAAAATTAGGGAAATTTATTTTTTCGAAAAGTCCGCGAGAAAGAAGAAACGCGTGAAATAAAACAACATTCTCTAAATTTACATAATTTTGAATTAAAAAAAGGGATTTTTACAACGAGATACTTTTCGAACGGGTTGTAAAATGGAAAAAAATAATAATAAACCAAAAAGAGATTTTTAGATATAGCTTTTGACGTTGCCGGCGAAGTGGCAGGAAAAACGAGAAGTTCTTCTTACAGGAAGAAGTAATTTAATTTTGCGTTCGCGAATATGGCGGGATTACGCGGTCGCGCTCGAGCGGAGTTGAACATTTCGGCGGGACGAATAGACGTCCTCTTACATATTCTCTCCTAGTTGAGAGATCCGGTCCCTAGACGCGCTCACCGCATACCACGATTAACTAACTGGCAGAGTAGCCGCTAATTGCAAGGCTCCTTAATAATTCGTGGCGCGTGTTCGCCATCTCGGGGGAGCTCGGCGCTCGCGCGACGTGCCGCGACGGTGCAAGAAGGGAAAAACGATGAGGATCCGCCGACCTGCGGAAAATACGTGCTCCGTCGCACGACGAAATCTCGGAGAACGTCCGAGAACTGGCTACCGTCAATTACGAGAGAGTTCACGAGACGATACTAATTCGTCGAGCGCACATTTCGCTCGCGTTAAAAAAAAAAAAAAAGAAAAAAAAAGAAAAAAAAATACAAAAGTGCAAACGCGATTGTAATGACGCGATGCGACGACAGTCGAGTCGCACATTATTTCTGCAAAAATATAACAACCGAGTAAAGCTGTTTTTGCAAAATCTCACACTCCATTCTTGCAATCTCGCTCGAGCGAGAGACGTGATTTCTCCGATTTCTCGCCGAAGTCGCCGTCAAAGTAGACGCGCATCGCTGTAGAAACTCGTCGAATACAAATCCCATTTACCATTGCCTTTAAATCTTCGCGGTCCATCTTCCGCGACGACGACGACGACGACGAAGGGCGCGGATTCGAGAGCGCGCAGGGAGGAATGAAGAAAGAGAAGCTCTTGAGGATTCAGCCGTAGCCTGAAGGGCGCGGGGTTTGTGCTATCAGCACACCTAGCAGTAATTACCCCATCTGTTTCCGGTGGAGCCCGGTGCCGGACTCCGGCACACGTACGGCAAGTACCTTACCTCGAATTCCCGCGTCTTCACTCACGACGTGCCGGGTATCCCCGAGCACTGTCGCTTGTCTAAGACAAATTTATTACATAACGTATCTCGAATAGAATTAACGAGGGCGTTTCTCGCATCTACATAGTAAGATCCGCAGGGAAGAAAATCTGTCTCTCTCGAGGCCAATTAAATTGCACGAAAAAGAATTCTTTTAACGAACGAGTCGCAGTTTCGCAAAAATAATTTGATGTTAAAAAAATTGGACGTAGAAAAATACGTAAACGTCAAAAAGATTAAGTTTGTCAAAATCAATAGTCTCTTCTCTAGATGATATTCCAATAATCGATGACAAAGACATTGTGAATCACATATAATGTGTCTTTATTAATTTATTTTTGTATCCATTATCGTTTCAACAAAATCACGCGACTAACCTGTTCTCTTAGCAACGAGCAAAAGAAGAGCTACACGAATATGCAAGTAAATACATCAGTTTCGCGTGCCCGTTTATACGAAAACCGTCGACATTCCAAAGCAACACTTCGCAGGCCGTTCGCGCGCCACCTCGTCGCATACCGATGCGCTCCCCGGCAGGCTCGGCAGCCGGACATACCGGAAGGCCGGATACCGGATCCGCAGACATCCAGGCAATGTCTATCTTTCCGGCGGACAGACCTCCGACAGACAACGAGCTAAACCTCGCTCGTGGAATCTCGTAACCCGCTACAACTGGCTTCAAATGGATTGACGTGTTTGCTCAAACTGCAAAGTGCAAGTAGACGGAAATCAAGCAAAGATTTCGTTACAATTCGAGCTGTCTCTTGAGTTTGTCGCGAGAGTTTTCTCATTATTTCGTAAAAGTGACTATGTGCGCGGAACAAGAGCTTCGGCAAAAGTTTGGACGCGAAATATAGTGCATTAAGAAATAAATAATATAAATGCATGCGACATATTTTTCTTTGAATATCTCTATGTCTTGAAACTATGAAAACATATGGATTTACGTAAAACCGCCTCGCGTTTTATTCTCGAATACCTAATTTCTATGCAAATTCTTCTGAACTTCGCTCAAGGTAGATGTCAAGTCTTATCCTCGTGATATTGCCGTCAAATTGATCTGTCATTTTCTCCGGCGGCTAATGTCTTCCTTCGCGACGTGTCTGCGTGCCAAAATGGGAAAGTCGAATCTCTCGGATTTTACGAAACATGGTCTGGCTGTTATCAACGAACGGCACGCATTCGACTGGGCTCACCTCGTCAAAAGGGATATTCCCATCCCCACATTCGCGTATATCCCATGATCCGACACGTCTATCTCGAATTATCTCCAAATTCTCTCTTACGGAATTTGTCTGTATGTATTCGTGTCGCCGAATAACTACGTCGCTACGCTTTTATTCGGGATTCGCGGAATGAGAGGCCGCGAAAATGAGTTTCCACTGCTATAATTTATTTCTCTAGTGACGCGATAAAAATAACTTTATTTCGGTGGCTGTATTAAAATTGAAGCGCATGAGGGTTTTTAACGTGAATAACTAAAAAAATTTTTTCCCCGACACATACACACACCTATAAATCTCAGACGCGTATAAATTTAACAATATCATATTTCATTATCATATCGTATTATATTTCTCCTTTGCGTCATATATATAGATTTAATATATTTGGATTTAAAATATTAAAACGCGGTGTAAAATCAGTTACTTATTTTCTTGTAACAGAGTTTTGAAAATTTATTATTTTATTTGACAAGTTATAAACAAAATTATCGGTTTGTTCAATTATACCGGAGACTGAATTGTGCTGAGTTCTCTTCTGGTTGACGATGTATGTACGTCCGCAATTCGGCCATTGCTTTATTTGTGCTCCCCTTTCATCGTTTTCCCTTCACCTTCAATCGCGCAGTCACAAACCGATCAAGCTCCTGTTTTAATCTACGGTTTCTCGGTTAAGTTAGGTTAGGTTGGAGGAGAGAGAGAGTAAAGGGACGGTCGAGCAAAATGTTTTAATCTAAGGATTTGCGACACGCGCGTTTGGCAGGTTATCGAAAGCGAAAATGTCGGGAAACACTTTGGTCCATGGCTTTTCTACAGTCGAAACTACCGCAGGAACATGGCTTGTCATGTTACGTAAAAACGCGCGTCTATTTATAATTTGCGATAACAATTTACGGATTTAAAAATTTCCTACTTAATATGTTTAAAGTTAATGTAAATAATAATTTTTGAAATCTATTAAATACACGAGACTTTTCATTTCCTATTTAATATGTTGAACTTGAAGAGCAATGTAAATAGTAATTTTTAAATTATATTAAAAAAAACACAGATTTTTCATCTTGTTTACTCTAAAATTCTCCTGGTAATTAAAAACCCAAGTTTATTAGTTCGGCCGGTGTATAACGTTGAATTTGATTTCCATAGAGAAGATATTTATATGGTAGGAAAATTTTCGCTTCAAATACTCCTTTAGAATTTCAATATTTTTCAAGTTATATCAGGAAGAGAAGCATATCTCGGGAAGATGACCTCGCGGAAACTTTTATTGAAACAGACATTTCGCACGCGTGTCTGGATCAGTATAAGAGATTTTTCGATGTGGTGACGATGCTCGCGCGTAAGAATTTTCTTCAAACGACGATAATACCGAGAAAGGCGCGCTCTATTACGTGTCGGATTGAGAGGTGGAGGCACGCAGCACGTAGCAAATAACTATTGTGGAATCCGTGAGATCATCGCGATAAAAATGACGGAGATAAAAATCTAATATTACGATTGTGTATTTCTTGCCGCGAAACGAGAAAACTGTGTGTGTTTCTGGCGGAGAAAAAGAGCTTTGAATACACACTCGGATTCGATTGTGCGCGCGCGTAGATATGGAAAACGCAATCCGCATCGGCGAGTAAAAGTGCGCCCGTCCGAATAGAGAAGAGTTATCCGTATCCGATAAGGTCAAAAAAAAAGTTACGACGCGCGGAAACCGCGTCATAAATAATCGCAAATTTTTGCGCCGCCGCCGCCATCGCCGCGCCGTAACCGTGAAATATGTTTGAAATTTTAATACGCTCCGGGGATTGGAAAGGGCGCGCGCGATACGAAGGTAAATTTTTTAATCTGCAGGTCGACGTATTCCGGCGGTTTATCGGATGCGCCAGCCGGAAATATCCGGCGCGGGGCCTTTGGCGCACGCTCGCCGCGAGCTTTTCGCAGCGACGTTACTCTCGCCGTTTTCTACAGGAGAAGGAGAAACTCGCGGGTTTTATCGCTCGCGCACGCTCGTGCTCTATGAAGTCGAGCGAGAAAAGCACGCAAAGCTCGCCGTAAATAACTGTGCGCGCGTTCCGACGCCGCGCCGGCGATTCTCTCGTAAAGTCGAGCTCGCGATCGGCTTTTCGGCCACGTGTGTTTTGCGCGTTCGTGTGTGCGCTCGCAACGGTCCTTTGATAAATTATGATGACAAAGGTAACGTCAACATATTTATTCACAATATATCCGTTATCTCTTCGGAGAAATCTCGGCGGATCGTACAAGCGTAGAGAAGACTAAATAATATAATTACAAGTAAAAAATATATAAGATTGTGGTTTGAAGAAATAAAGCGCGTATATGTACTGTAACCGACTCCTTTGTCGAATATTGTATCGTCGGATATCCTTGTGCAAAAATACTCATGTGTTATGGAGCGTTTCTCCACGCTTTATGCCTCATTATTATTTCATCGATTTGGCAAACAGGAGGCACAAATGTTTGCTGGTAAGCTTATGCAAATTTAATCGGCCGATTGGCGATGTCGTTCTGTTACTGACGCATGCCGTTCTGAATTACTTTGATACACGCGTAGCGACACAGCATGAAATTATAATGGAACAATAGCCTATCGATCGTGCGTATTCCCGTTTATTTTCTGCGCAACGCGACAAAATGACTTTCTCCCAGTGGCCCGCTTATGTCAAGTGTCGGCGATGCAAGGATTTTTGAAAGAACAGGATATTGATTTCCTCATTCGACGATTTTGCGACAAGAGAAAAACATATAAAATTTAAAAGAAGTTTTTTTTTCATTATTGACACCAGTTGTTAAATAAAATGAACGTTAACGTAAATATATTAAAAAACTTTTTCTACGCGTAAATTGTTAGTTATTCCAGGCGATACGGAAATGCCATTTTCTCGAGCGCGTAGCTATATTAATCACAATTCCAATTAAACCGGAGTCCTGTAATGCATGCGCGCGTCTAACGCGAAGCAGTCATAAATCACGAAGAAATCGTCGTAAACGAAGAGACGCATCTGTGCTCTGGACGATACTTGGCACTTCTGCGCTCCGCTACTAGCGCAGACGAGAAGAAAAAAAAATAATTAGCACTACACGGGCACGCTCGGATAAGCTCGAAATTGGCTTTTTCAGAATATAAATCTAATTAGAGCTCGCGCGATAATATTTTATTTAGATTTATCTCGACGTTCAACATAAAATATCGCATCAATGAAACTGTAGCAATAAAATTTCTATCGAAACAAGGTCTGCAAAAACTTTCACGAAAGTCTAATTAAACTGTACATAATTTCAAATCGTTATTTTGCGCTTGTTATTTGTTTACATATGTTTCTAATTCGGCGACACGCTTGAATTTTGAGCGGAAAGTCCATTTAAATTAGAAACACGACGATATATGTAATTCCTGCTGAGAGAACTCTCTCTTCGAATTCTCATTTGGAAGTAAATCCCCAACTATCAACTCTCTCACTCCTTTCTAGGTCATCTCTTTATACGAATCGCTTGATTGCCCGATTTCAGCAATTAAATGAGGTGTTTGCAATTCGGCATGCATATTCGTGAGAAATATACGCTGGAACCTCTCGGTACGTTACTTCACGCTCTTAATTACTCGGCTTCGTAATGCGTATGTACGCGATCATTCGAGCGAAGATTCGAACCGGGATACGCCGTATATTTCGCGAGAGAATAACTCACATACGTCCGAAATGTTAACGGCCACAAATTATCCTAAGAACGTTGAACAGTTCTGAAACTCGCCGGAACTACACGACGGCTTGAATCAAGTAGACCTTAACTACTTGTCCTGGCTCGGTTAATTAGAATATTTGTTTCTCTGGCTCTGATTTACGTGCGTCGCGTATATATTTTTGAAAATAGAAAGAGATCGTCGGAAATAAATGTGAAAATTTCGCGCCGCCACATGTAGATAATAATCGCGGTGCAGCGCAAAAATAATAGGCGCCTGATTCGAGAATTACGCGCGTCGTGTGCGTCTAATCCGAAAGAGATTTAACGGCGAGCGGAGCAACGCTGCACCGCCACCACCTGTGGGAACTACGGGGATTTCGCGCGTCCCGGAATTACGTATTTACGGGGCGAAAGTCGGAGGGTTCGGATAATGTCGTTTAATCCCACAGTCCCAGGATACGTAGGAGAGAACCTGCCTGCGGCGCGATTCCGTTTCCGCGAAGTCGTTCTGGGTTTCTCCGCACGGGCAATTGGGATCTCTCCTTCCCCCCTTTCTCTTCCGCGCCAACGCCGTTGCTCCGAAGATCGCGGAGAGCTCTTTCGAGGGTTGTCGAACAATATTGATAACACGCCGCGGCAGCAAAGGAGATTCCCGTTTTACATATGGATTTCCGAAGAGATTGGATTACGCGTTGTATGAAGTTACGGAACGAGAGCGGCAGTTTCGAGTAAGATCAAAGACTCGCTCTCGATTTGACTCAACAAGGGTAGGCGTTAGGCGAATAATGCGACGCTCAAAGAGGTTGTTGTCGCGCCACGGTTATATATTTCTTCGTATTCAAGGCTTCGCGCGATAGGAACGTGATGATGCGGATGGGAAACGAAAATATGGTTTCTACTTGAGCGAGGGAAAAATCGACTTTGAGAAGAAATGTTTCTTGATAAAAGTAGGAAAACTCGAAGAAAGAAAGCGAGAGAGAATAAACAAATTACGAATTTATCAGATTACAGAATATAAAGCTTGTTACGTGAAACAAACGGTATTTGTGCTCTATGAGAAAGTAAAATTATTATAGTGTTAATTTATAAAGATAAGTGCAAAGATTGTTATTATATAATAATATAAATACAGTAATAATATATAAGAATTTTTTTTATATTGATTTTTCCGTTAATTTTAGTAGAAATTTTGTTGAAAAATATATTTCGTATGAAAAATATAATTTTCTTTGAGACCACTTGTCTGCTCTTTTGCTCTCTTTATGATTTATCTATCTATTTTTATCTATAAATATATATATCTCTCTTTCTCTCTATTTCTATTTCTATCTCTCTGTCATTCATTCACTTGTTCGCTTTATCTTTCTTTTATCTTTTATGTGACCACAAAACCTTGAACTATCAATTTTTCTAGAAAGAATTTTCGGAGAAAAACTCCGAAATGACTCACCGATTGACGCGCCGCTTTATCATCGATTTTGCCGTCTCATCGTCTCTCTCTACCCTCTCTCTCCCTCTCCTTCTCTCTCTCTCTCTCTCGATACTTGTTATCCTTCCTTCGTTGTTATCCTTCCGCTCCTCCAAGGCACGTTCACTCACTCACAACACTCGCGTTTGATCGGAAAATCGCGACTTACAATTACGATCGCGCGAATGTTACTCGATACACGTTCAAAATACTTACGAAATTCACATTCAAAACTAATGACACTACGGCAAAACAACCGCAACGCACTCCAGTGACGAATGTCATGTTTGACACTAGCGCGCACAGCCAACTTCGCGCCGCGCTGTAACTGCATCGCGAGATCCCGAAAAAACCAAGCACTTTCATCGACAAAATATCGCTCGTTACGAGTCGCGACTTGCCCGAAAACATATCACGCAGTTAATTTTTATCGCGTTGAACATTCCCGACACTGATTCGTACGTGAAAACAATCGCTCGACGCGAAAAAATACGCGGGAAGTGCGAAGCTTTTCGACGAACGTCCGACCTCTAGCAAGGCCTTTCGCGTACTGACCACCACCGAGTTCAAAACAGACATGCCGGACACTTGCACTCTCACTTATCAGTCAAAAACAAATGCCGTAAACACATCGTATGTGGTTCAATCTTGATAATCTCAACAAATTACATAATATAACGGACGGTATATTTACGGCATTCGTTTGATGATGGGAGTGCGAGAACGGAGTGAACGCTGTTTTGAACTCGGCAGTCATTACTTCAGTTCGCGGAAGACTTGGTTGGCGGTCGGACGTTCGTCGAAAAGCCTCGCACTTTGCGTGTATTTTTTCGCGTTGTGCGATTGTTTTCACGCGCGAATCAGTGTCGGGAGTGTACAACAAAGAAAAGTGTGTGTGTCGAGTCAATCGCGGCTCGCGATGAGCGCGTATTTTGTCGTGCGAAACATGCGTATGTAAGTGCGCGGATTCTCGCGATCAAGGCGGGAACGTCGTCGACGAGCGCGCCGCGACGTTCCCGCGTAATGACAATGACGCCGAATTTGTTTCGTATTTTCAACGCTCATCGAGTTATATTCGCGCGATCGTAACAAATCGTGCTTTTCCGATTTAACGCGAGTGTTGTTATTCTAAAGTGCGCGCGGAGTGTTTACTGTTTTAACCTTGGCGTTCGTGTTTAGACAATGCGAGCTCGTCGAAATGTTGTCTCGCATTTTCCGGGACAAGTGATTATTTTTACTTCGTAGACATACTTCGTAATTCGGTTTCGATAATATCAAATCGCGTAAAATATGTGCAACGATAAAATGAACGCTGTTGTTGCATCTTGTCGCGAAATTTTTATTCCGCGCATACTGGCGTATTTCGCAGCATGTAAGAATTACGCCGGGAATTTTGGTGCGAGAAATTGGAATTCACTGCTGTCCACGGAGGCGTCTTTATTCCGAGGCGCGACATGACAAAAATGTCGCTCGTAGTTCGAAATCCACTGGGAAAGGAGAGAAGAGGGCGCGCGAGGAGCAGCAACGTTAGCATTACAACTTCAGACGTGAAGAGCATTAAGAGTATGCGGAATCGCAGTCGCGCCAACTTTCGAGGGGCAACTTCGGAACACCGATTTTCTCCGCTCGAGCAATATCAAATGACTTCGTACTCATCGTTACTTGACGAGTAATAATAATTCGCGCTGCCGCCTCGGAGCAAAATTTCATCGCTCTCTGCAGTGTGAATACATACAGGAAGTGCGCGCCGATGGAACGATTAGATAAGGTATTTTATTGCACAAATTATTCGACAGAAATTAATTACAGATAATCGACGAAAGATTAATCTAGTTCTTTTTATTCGAGTAAAATTAAACCTCTTGTTAAGTTTTAATATTATATATCCTTTGTTAATTTTTAATAATATTTCTGAGATTTTTTTTATATCAACGTACCGAAGCAAAAAATTCGATTAAATTCGTAGTTTTGGAATTTAGCGTCAGCAACTTCGGGTTTTATGCAAAATAAAAATCTCGCAGCTCTCGTGGCAATCTCGGTGCTTAGACCGCGTATACGAGAACATATAAAACCAGTTTTGTTATCAGAATCGAACGGAATCAAACGGTTACTGTTATTCTCTCTTTCTCCGAATTGTACGAAATTAATGTTATTACCGGGCGCGGTATTGTGGCCGCTCGAAATAGCGATATCGTCCGTTTATTACGACGCGCCGAGCATTCATCGCGAACGTAAATTTTGGACGGACACATCTCGCTGACGTTACACTGCATTGAGACACAATGGAGGTCTCGATTGATATCGAATCGCGCCAATAAATTTTGGCATGCGATACGCTGTTCTCAATGCTGTCACACGCGGATACACGCGATTCGTGCCGAGGCGGATTCGCCTCAAATGAACATGCCAGTCATGCGGATAAGAGCTTTGTAACAAATAGTTCCGACGCTATTTCCAAGATCAGTTAATTCTGTTAATCAATACTGATATTAACAAAAAAAAAACTAATTTATTCCACAAAATTTTTAATTACTTATACTATTGATAGAAAAAAAATTATTTTGAATTATTCGAGTCACAATAATTAGTAGTAATAGTTTTTTATTGTCACATTAACGTTCAAATCTCGTCGGAAAATCGTGCGACGAGAAGTCGAACAACGCAAAGCTACTGCGGTTTGTGCAATCAGCTGTTTTAGCAGCAGTTTTTGAAACACTCTGGCAAAACCAAATTTAGCACAATGTAACGCAAAGGTTTAGAAAGTAAAAAGATTTTGGTTTAATTCGTATTTGCCGAAGAGACCGCGTAAAAGCTCGAAAGCAAATATTTCCCGACGTGTGGATTGTGGCGGCAAAGGCTTTGAATGCGCGAGGATCTTTATGAGTGTTTAGAGTAAAGAGTGAACAATTTCCTTTTGAGAACGACGTAATATATATGTTCAAGTTCATTGTCGCGAACATTTTTGTAACAGAGATTCGAAAGAATGTGAAAGAAAAACATATTTTCCCTCCCTATGAGAATAACAAAAATTTTTCTAATTTTGTTAGAACTTCAAATTTACTTCATCAGCATTTTGAAATAACTCTAGGAAAGTAATTCTCACTTTTCACACAAAAAATACTTTGATTCTCTTCTGTGTATGTACAAATACAACATAAGGAATTACATTTTGTACTATAGTCGTTAAGTTAATATTACATTTGAGGATTATGCGTAATGTTTAGCATTCTAAGCGTTTCCATTTTAAAACTTTGCGTATAAGCACTCCGGAGATCGCTATTACACACTCGGCAACTTTTGCGTTCTACTTTGCATATTGAAATTTACGTTATGACATTTCTGGATAAACGCGGCGTGTTTGAACTCGCAGACGAGCAAAATCTTGCAACGTCTGCAATTATCGAAATGGTAATAGCAATAATTGATATGTATCTACATGGTAAACAGTAATTATATTAGATGACGATA
This sequence comes from Pseudomyrmex concolor, assembly GCA_014839585.1. Lineage (NCBI taxonomy): Eukaryota > Metazoa > Arthropoda > Insecta > Hymenoptera > Formicidae > Pseudomyrmex > Pseudomyrmex concolor. The sequence continues at coordinate 20,008 of QVOB01016357.1, forward strand.
ATGCCGCGTCAGATAGTTCCTTATCGATAATGAATTATCGATGGGACAATTAATTAATGCAAGAACGATCGAAATTGTCCTATTAAACGGAATCAGTCGCCGTTGTCAAACATAAGCGTGTTGCGCGAAGAATATGAAGCAGATTTCTTCGAAAGAGGGATCCTGATCGCTTTCAAATCCCTATCTCCCCCGTGCGAGGAACGAGCGTGCGGCGCGCGCGCGCGCGCGAAAACACGCGTGACGATAAAATCTACCGCTTCGTATCACGGCGTTCGATCGTGAACCTTCCCCTCTGAGCACTTATGTGTCCCGCCAAATTGGCGACCGTCAGGGAAAAAGGCCATATAACGAACACATCGCGGCTCTCCCAGGAGAGAAAGAATGAGAGCGAAGAGAAAGGTCGACAGGGACAAAGCTAGCGCTATTATTACTATTTTTTTCCTTTTTGTTACACGTGCCGTATTCCCAGCTGGAAATTACGCGGACTCCCGACTCGACACGGAAGGCGTTTGCGTCACTCCCTTAACGCGACCTTCGTTTACGAATCACGCGCTATTCTCATTCCGTTCCGCGTCATAGCCCAAGCGAAATGCCGCCGCGATTTTGGACGACTGACGAAAATTATTGTCGTCCCCCGACGAGTAGTTTCGACAAACGCGTTAGACACTCGATTTCTCGTATTTGCGAAGTCACAACGACATTGAGCAGAATTCGAGGGAGCGAAGAATCGAAATGATTACTCTCGCGGGATGAACGCGTTTGATGACATTATCGACACGTGCGTATCAGAAAATTTATCCAAAATATTTTTCTCAATTTCCTCATGGGAATTATTATTTTTTTGATTCGTTCGTATGATACCGCGCCGTTGATGAATTTCCGGTTGCTATCGAACGCCGCGATTTATATTAAACGCAGCGAATGAATTACAGTGGGTGTTCGACAAAGGTCGGTGATTGTGATGTAATATCTTTTTCTTCCTGCCGGATCGAAGCGCGCCGAACCAAACATCTCGGACAGCTGCGCCAACTCGTTAATTCGCGCGGCGGATAACGCATAGCGAGCTCTTCGATAAGAGCAGTGAGGTCGCCGGCCGGGGGTTATCTCGGCGCAGTAAACTCAGGCGGACCAACATCGGAGCAAGAAGGAGGGGAAAAAAGGGAAAAGACAAAATATAGAGGAGACCGAGGGGAAAGAGCAGGGAGGGATTTAGGGAAGACTCATGGAAGATCTCTCGGTACCTTGGCGCGATTGTTTGCGCCGCTAAAGTTGGTCACCGCGCGACGGAATATCCGCCGCGATCGATTTATTGATATTGATGTTTGCCATTCGTCCTGTACGCGGGGAGAACAGGGGTAATGCCCCGATGCCGCGCGCGTCGTCAAATAAGATCCACGGTAACATTTACACACGATATATAGCGATACGTATTGACAGTATTCGAGAGGAGAGAGAGAGAGAGAGAGAGAGAGAGAGAGAGAGAAAATGGAGAATATAATATCATTCGAATTTTCCTCAAAATGTAAATACTTGTTCTAGTCGTATATTTATCAGAAATTAGTGGCACGTCAAACAGCGCGTTGTTGTAATTGATAAATTTAATAGTCATAAAAAGTCGCTCTAGTCACATGTGTGTTTGCGGTGATCGATAATTCACAGCGTCTCCCTGTCCTGTATAATATGCTCGTAACTTCACGTTGGAAGATTAAGTAGAATAAAAGTTATGATAATTCTCTCGCCGCCCTATCGAATGAAATGCGAGAGCATCTACGCGCGACTTTATGAGCGGGTACATTAATATCTTTTAGATTTACTGCGAGCGAGAACACTTTTACGGCGCGGAATGCAGATAATATAAATGACGTAAGAGTAACTGTTGCTCTCTCGCACCTTTCCCTCTCTCTCTCTCTCTTTCTCTCTCTCTTTTTTTCTCACTCTTTGTCTCGTCTTTTCTCTCTTATTTTATATGACATAGAAACGCGAGCCGTTCATTAACCGCGTTTACACGCGCTGCCTGAACACGACTTATCTATAAGAAATTATAGATCAAGCTAAAACAGCGAGTTCGCACGCAACGCTAATTTCACATATGCCTACGTAATTCCACGAGACACACTCGCGTAGTTATTTCGTCTCGTGACACATTGCAAAATTATGACGACGTTACAATTAAACGTTAATTATTGTATCTCTTGTCATCCGCATTGAATTATTGAAAAACTAAAGCGTTTTATTATTGTATATACAATTAT
>QVOB01016358.1:0-13551 GCA_014839585.1 Pseudomyrmex concolor
TGTGTGTGTGTGTGTGTAACATTCTTATTATAGTTTTGCGAGGACGGAACAGTCATGGATTTCGTCCGTGGAATGATTGCAAGTGATAGAAGAATGCGCGAGGAACATATTGCCTTTATCTTAAGGGAAGTAATTAAGGTGAGAAAGTTTTTATTATCATAATTATTTTATGAGTAAAATATAGTTTAAATCTACTATTTTCTATTAAATTTAAAATATCAAAGTAAATTAATTTGTTACAGAACTACTTGAAAGAAAACAGAATATGTCTTTTATACATCAAATTTATTCTTGCAACTTATATATATTAAATGATATATGCTTGAAATGTCAATGTGAAAGACGATAAATACTCAATGGTTCCCAACATACACAGATTTTCAGGAAATATCTGACATAACAGAAATTAAAATTAATTAGCAAAGATATGACGTGATCGAGATACTTTAGCTCATCCATTTTTTGGCCGAAAATGGATGAGCTCGAAACAAGAAGAGAACCTCGCGTATCCGAAATTTCGATTTTGAGAAAATTTTGCATACATGTAGGGAGAAGTAAATAGATGAATTTAGACATTTTTAGTTGCGGTTCAAAAACAATTCTAAGAGATAAAACTATCTTTCATACGTAGCGGTTTTTCCCTACATGTGTGCAAAGTTTTATTAAAATCGAAATCTTTAAGTTCGCGAGGTTTACTTTATAAGGTAATTAGTTGTTGCTCAAATTAGTTGTTGAGAGAAATATAAGAAAGATATGCATGGAGAAAGATGGCCGTCACGAAATGTCCGGTAAAATTGTGCTGCAATCTACCTTTTCTTTCATTTCTCTCTCCTCTCTCTTTCTCTCTCTCTCTCTCTCTCTCTCTCTCTTCTACTTCCTTCTTCCATTCTTTCTCTCTTATATAATACGAAATATAATAAATATTACCTGCATGGAGAAGAGAAGAGCAGAGCACTAGTGAACCGACAGAAATGATAATGGTTGGTAGCCACAGCAATAGCGTCGCGTTATTACGATATAATTATGCTCGATGGTACCATGTTCTGACTCAGACGCTTTTATCTCATGGCAGATTAACCGCGTTGATTGCACAAGACATTGGCGGCGAGATGCATTTTTTGCTGTGTGAAACTTTAAAAAACGTAAAAAACCGATCTATTTTTTGGATAATGAGTCATTTCTAAGTTTGAATTGCTTAATGTTATCTTATTATAAAAATAAAAACATGTATAGATAGCATGATATTTGAAAATATGTGATTTATGAGCAAATTACACACAAATTACACACAATTAATCACAAACTTGAATAAAAATTGGTATTTTGTATGATTTATCGTAACAAGGCATTAACGTAATGAATTTGCCAAGTTTCCAGTACAAGCATTCATTTTTGGCTCTTATTATTAGTATTAATGAGCAATGCAATTAACGTCAGTAAACATTTTAACCGCCACATTAATTATTGCCTTTGTTTACGATGTAATCGTAAAACGAAGTCATGTTTTTTTTCTACGTGTTTTGCGAAAAAAAAAACAAATCTCTTGATTTGGTAGAATAGATGACAGAACTAACCGAAATGACGTGGTAAAGTACAAATTGAAACAAATATTTGTCTCAAGAGAAAAATAAAAATATAGTGAAAAAGAAACGGATTGAAAGAAAAGAAAAGGATTGAAATATGAAAAAAAAGTTAAATTTTTTTCCACAAGCTGTTATAATTTTGCTTAATAGTTAATGGTTCAACGACGGATTCGCTTATTTGCTTTTCATGTGTGTGTATGTATGCATAAAAGGAAACAAAGATTCGAAAAAGCGAATAAAATCCTAAGATCACTTCCGTTTCAATTGTCACTTATTATGATTTTCTTTTACTTGCCACATTTCTACATCACATTGTGTGATATTACTTTTGTTTTTTATTTATAATTATATTATTTAAATCCAGATTAGTTTGACATTTTTTTGATAAACAATTATACATAATTTATCTTTTTTATTTTTTTATCTTAAGAGTAAAGAGAAGTAAGTAAAGAGAAAAAATTCTTTTATTCATTATTTATATATACTTTAAAGTATATAATTATTGGATGGTGTATAAACATTATTAATAGATTATTAACAGATCTCACAAAATACTTCAGTAGTGAATATTTTCTCTCCCGAATTTGCAATTGCCCCTCCAAATTCGAAGGAAAAGAGATGCGTGTAATAAGCTCGGCATTCTTTCTCTTGCGAATAGCCTACGACTCACGGCGATAATATTTATGATCCAAGCAGTTTGTCACTAAATCATTATGTGTGTCACATACACCTTTCGGGTATGTCTCGTGTACGCACAATTCAACGCCCTTCACCACTGAGGCTCCGACGCCTCTTGCTGCCCACGCTACGTTCCTTCTCCACCTTGAAAACTTGGCATGCAATTTCCCGTCTTTCTCTTTCTTTTCCTATCATCAAGTCTCTCTCTCTCTCTCTCGGTAAATCAGACCACGCTGACGTTTAATACCAGCAAATTACACGCGAAATAAATGCCTGCGAAGTTTGCAGCAAGCTCGCTGCTTGAAAGAAAAACAGAGAAGCATAAAAAATGAACAAAGAAGGAGAGAAGAATGACTAATACCATTTTATACTTCTTTTGTATGATTGTTATATATCTTTGTTTTTAATCTTTATCTGCTAATTAATATTTGTTGTTTCTTAAATTTTTTTCTTACTCTTATAACTATTTCTTACACACGGAATGTTTTTTGTATATCTTAATAATTAAGAATTAAACAAAAATACAAATTTTAATATAAGTGTGTGTGTGTGTGCGCGTGTGCGCGCGTATATATATATATGTACACGTAGAGAAAAAGAGAAAAAGAAAGAAACAATTTATTAAAAATAAATTAATACTTTAAAAAAAAGAAGATAAGTAAATTTTATGCAAAATCATCTTTAAAGCTTTATTGATAAATCAGATATGTATTAATAATTTCATGCTATATGGAAACTGACCCGCATTTGTTATGCGCTGTGAATACCGTATTTGCAAATTATAAATCGTTCAATTTGCAGTAAATCTATAAAGACAATTCCCGCAAGACACTGGAGATGCCGAGTGGCCAATGTTTCTTCTGCATCGTTATACTTCAAGAATATCCCGTACACATTATTCTTGAATTTGATCGCTTTAATCTATTATCTCAGAATAATGCATGAAATACCCTAGCATTTAATACACGCATTATTTTTACGAATTAAATATATATGTAAAATAACATACATTGATTAAACTCTTATCATATATGATCTTAATATTAATTTTCTTTTAGTAAAAACCTCGATACATACACACAACACAAATAATATATGTATATAAACACATAATAATAAGTTTTCAACAAGAATATAATTTAACTGAAAGAGTATAATTTAGTTTATTGTAATATTTACATATTTGTTTTTTTTTTTTTTTACTTTGTCTCAAATATTTATCAAATGTATCGTTTCTTTCTAGTTTTCATAAAATTGATTTATATTCACATACAGTAAAATTATTAAAGTCAATGTATTTCTTTTGTTATTTAGGCCTTGATTCATTTGCACGAGCACAACGTAATTCACAGAGACATCCGTGGCAGCAATATCGTCTTGACAAAAGAAGGTGAAGTAAAGTTGATAGACTTCGGACTTTGTAAGACGATGAAAAGCGAGCTTGAGAAAGCACACACTTGCATTGGCTCACCTTGTTGGATGGCGCCGGAAGTTGTCGCCGGAACCAACAGTGGATACGACAGCCGGATTGACGTATGGGCGATCGGAATCACTGCGATAGAACTGGCCGACGGCAAAGCGCCATTTGAGGGCATGCACCCGACACGTGCACTCTTTCAGATTGTCCGGAATCCACCGCCAACCCTTTACCGGCCCGCCAACTGGTCGGCGAATCTCAACGATTTTATCACGGAGTACGTGAGACTCCAATTAAATATCAAAAATCTCTTTTACTACAAAAAAAAGACAAAATTATGCAAAAATTATAACGTCTATTTTAGGTGTCTCGAAAAGAATCCAGAGAATAGACCGCATATGATGGAGATTATCGAGCATCCTTTTTTGTCAGAGTTACCCGAAAACGATTATATAGTAAGATACAATTCTCATGTACGATATGGATTCTTATCAAAATTGGCAACAACATTACACAATTACAATAGACCACTTATAAATAACTCGTGATTATATGTTTTCTGAAAAAGTACACTCATAAATAATATTTAAAAAGTTAAATAATTTTAGTTGACTCAAGAAATTAAAGTTTTGGCAATGGATGTTTCCAAGAAGGGCAAAGAACAAAGAAAAACAGAATCGATAGTTCGTAAAGGCTTTTTGAAGGTAAATTGTGTAAATCGATATAAAATATACATCGATCTATATACAAAATGTAAATACAAATAGTAAAGTAAAAATCTGAATTTGTTCGATAGATTACTCAGAACGAACCATCGGAACAAATGCTTACAGAGGATTTGGCGGCCTTAGATGTACTATCCGAGGACGAGATCTTGGATCAACTTCATGAAAGACTACAAAGGGGCGAATATCATACATTTGTCGGTGATGTTCTGCTGATACTTAACCCAAACGAGGAGCACGATATTTATGGCGCTTATGTAAATTGTATTCTGACAATGAATTAACCATTGGAAAGCATATTTCCAAGTATCTTGCATCACGAAATTTTAATTCTGGATGGTTTTATGTACAGCATCACAATAAATATCAATGCAAATCGCGATCGGATAATGCCCCTCACATCTATTCCGTAGCGGACAGCGCGTATCAGGATGTTATGCACAACGAGGAACCGCAGCACATCTTGCTGGCTGGTGAGAGCAACTCTGGGAAAACAACAAACATGCTACATTTAATGGAACATCTTATGTTTCTCGGAAGAGTGAGCTCAACGTGCATATTGAGCATACAATCGGATCTCGGCAAGAAACTTCTTTCATATTTTTCTTATCTCTTTAGGGTCAGCACGATACTGGAACAAGAGTGCTACGGGCGATACAAATTATTCACGCATTTACCAACGCAGGAACGCCACTAAATACTAATTCGACTAGATGTATATTTCAAGTACAAATGACTTACGGCTCAACTGGCAAAGCATCGGGTGCGATATTCTGGCTGTATCAGTTAGAAAAGTGGCGTGTTTCAACTCGCGATAGGTAACTTACTTATTAGATGTATATTGAATATAACTTATTTACATTATTTTTTTTTGCAAGTAGTCGATGCAAGTAATAGATCTAACTCTGATTTTCTTTAAACAATAGCAGATTAAAACGGTTAATAAAAGCTTGGCTATAGAATATCTTAGTACATAATTATTTACAAGTTTTTATGAAATCCGTTTTTTTTTTTTGACTAATGTAATGTAAAGATAATTCACTTATTAGTTAGATTGAGTTTAAACACGACTTTACAATTTCTTATCTTTGGTATTTTTTAGCCCGAAAAACTTGAATTAAGTATCAAAAAAGAGTGTTTACAATTTAACTAAAGATTTTTAATAATTTTTAGTTTTGCCAAGCACAAAAAAAGCATTACATGCATTCCAATGTAAATGCGCGCTAAAGACATTCTATATTCCGATGTAAACGGGTTGCTATTGCGTAGGCGTGCAGAAGTAGTATGCAAAAAAAAGCAGTATTGTATATAATATTTCTTATACTGATAGATTTTTGTATAAAATTATGTGGAGAAAAATTTTGTTCTAACAAAACTAATAAATATAACTACATAAGTAAAAAAGAATATAATCTATTTATAATAGTAGAAACGCGCGCGCGAGATAAAAAAGACAAGAAGTAATAAAAATAGAACAAATCGATTTTGAATCAGAATACGTATTGAAAGATATAATAAGAAGGAACTTTTCCAGAAATCAGTCAAACTTCCACGTCTTTTATTACTTGTATGATGGTCTCGAGACATCGGGAAAATTAAAGGAGTATTGTCTTCCAAGTGGAAGAAAACTTCGTTATCTCAGAATAACCGACAAAGGTGTTGAAAAGAAACGAGCGTTCAAAATGCGGAATAATCCCTATAATAACGCAGCTAAGTTCAAGGAACTTGCGGAACATTTTAAGTTTATAGATATGGAAGAGCATTGCGAGATTATTTGGAGAATTCTAGCAGCTATTCTAATGCTTGGAGAGATTCGATTTATTGAAGGCAATAATGGAGAAGCTGAACTGGACAGTAACGAAGACGCTAACAGAGGTAAGTTAAATTTCAATTTATAAATTCAATACGTCGAGTTTAAATGCAAATACGTTAAAATATTTGTTTATGAGATACCTTGATTAGCTCATTAAGTATTTTAAATTACAGTGGCAGAACTTCTTGGTCTAGATTCGAAAAAGTTTATCTGGGCTCTTATTAATTATTGCTTGATTGTGAAAGGATCAGCAATGCGCAGAAAGCATACTTGCGAAGAAGCGGAAGAAGCACGAGACGTCTTGGCGAATACTCTTTATCAGCGTTTAGTGGATTGGATAATCAACAATATTAATTATAAGCTCTCATTAACTCGTACTCTTTAGTAAGTGTGCGATGCGCGCGTGCGTGCGTGCGTGCGTACATGTGTGCACGTACGCGCAGTAATAAATATATTATTAAAATCATTGTTTAAATGTTGCTCTAATTTCTAGTGGCGATAAATATTCTATCGGCATCCTCGATCATTTTGGATTTGAGTGTTTTTCAATAAATCGATTGGAGCAGTTGTTAATAAATACAATGAACGAGCAAATGAAATATTATTATAATCAAAGAGTATTCGCTTGGGAAATGGTAAAAATTATTCCAATAGTTAATCTCTCTCTTGGAAGAGATATTAATCCTGATATACGCATATATAATATATACGCACATATAATATGCATAATGTTATAAAAATGTCATAAAATGTACATGAAATAAAATAACTTTATAAAAGTACATTTTTTGTGGTATTTCAGCAAGAACGAGAAGAGGAAGATTTACCTTCGCGACAGTTACGGTTTTACGATAACAAGGAAGCGATCGATCAACTAATGAACAAAGAAATTGGACTTTTTCGTATCATCGACGACGCCTCGCGACAATTACAGGACGCTCAGTATATTCTCGAAAGAATCAAAGAACGTAAGCGTCACATTTACGTGAAACCGGTGAGTTCGCACGAGTTCACAATCGCACATTACACTGGCAAGTTAATATACGATGCTAGCGAAATAGCTACAAAAAATCGAGACTTCGTACCACCGGAAATGATCGGCACGATGAGACTCTCGTCGCACGACGCAATAAAAGAAATGTTCACTAACAAACTAACTAAATCGGGAAATCTGACTATTCAAGTCAATGAAAATTGTATAACAACAGAAAAAGCATCAAAAAAGAAATGGAATACTCTTATGCAGGAATCTGCCAAGCCTCGAGTAAGCAAACAAGTGAATTTTTTTTACAATTACACTTTTTTTACGCTCTCCCAAATAATAATATACTTTTATACTACGTATAAAACAAAACAAGTTTTTACTTTTTAATTAACATTCAACAGAAGTACAATACAGCGTCCAGAGGACAATATTCACAAACGCGCAAGATGCGAACTTGCTCTTTGACATTTAGAGCAACAAGTCTCGAAATAATGAAGAATCTCGCGATAGGCGCGGGAAGCAGCGGTATGCACTTTATCAGATGCATACGATCCGATGTCGGCGATATTCCTCACGGCTTTTATCGCGAAGTTGTTAGACAACAAATAAGAGCATTAGCAGTGCTTGACACAGCAAAAGCCAGGCAACGCGGTTATCCGTATAGGATACCTTTCCAGGAATTTCTACGAAGGTAATCTGCTTATGTTTTAAAGAGAACGAAAGAGCTTTTAATTAGAACTGTGGAATTTTATTGTTAAATAAAAGCGTTTGCTTTACATATCACGTGCAAAAGTAGCGTTTTAAATTGAATAAAATAAATTACGATAAAGTGTGTGTATGTTGTTAATTACAGATACAAGTTTTTAGCTTTTGACTTTGACGAGACAGTCGAGATAACGAAGGATAACTGCAGACTACTTTTGATCAGATTAAAAATGGAAGGCTGGATTATTGGCAAGACTAAGGTTTTCCTGAAGTATTACAATGAAGAATATCTGTCACGTTTGTATGAGACACAAGTGAGAAAAATTGTAAAAGTACAGTGTATGATGCGTGCTTTCCTAGCGCGCAAAAATATTGCCTCAAAAATCCACAACGTAAAAAAAGAGATTGGTAACTGAATTCTCATTCGGATAAGTGACTATTTGTTATAATGCAGATGTGAATGATGTATTAGGTGAATGCAAAAGTTTGTGAGTTTTTCACAACATAATTTCAATCAAAACACACTCAAATCTTTCGCTTAAATGATCATTGAATATGTCACTCTTCCATAGATGCGCAATACATACATACAACAATTAATGACGCTATCGTACAATTCTCCTAACGAGTTCTTCCATTCCGGGAAACGGGCACAATCTTTTGCACTCATCCAATAGCTTTTATTAGATACAAGTTTTTCTGTGAAGTTTCGACTGGTTTTAATTGATCGCAATATGTATCGTTTCAGTGAAAAGAGCGTCAATCAAAAAGCAAGACTCGATTACGGCAGATGAAGCGGCAGTAATGATACAAAAAGGTAAATAACGGACAAAATATTTTTTTTTTTTTAATCATATTTATGTTTACTATCATATTATCTATTCTACTAGCATACAGAGGGCACATGGTGAGGAAAGAAATAGGTCCTTTAATCAAAGGAGAGATGGATCAAGAGACGAAAGATTTCATCAAATTTTATTGCAGCAAATGGAGATCGAAGAGCATATTTCAAGTCCTTCTACGGTACCGTGCAGCCCGTTATCAAGACCTCGTGCAATTATCGCAACAAGTAGTGTTTTTATTTATTATTACTAGTTTAATCAACAATAAAACAAAAAACAAAAACAAAATAAGAAATAAAACTTTTAATTTTATTTAATAGATACTCATATAAAAAATACATAATAATAGGAAATATTATATGTATGTGATTGTTGCAATCAATAGGTTCACTTATACAATCAATCAATAGTAGTAACTTTAAAGACAACGAATGAATCTGTATCTCTGAATAAGGTTGATCCAAACGTTAAAGCGGATACTTATATGAATAATTTAAAACCGCTTCAAGTTCACAAACTACCTTTTAATATACAACAAGAATTCCCGTACTTCGATACGAGCTACATGAACGATCCTTCGAACAAAAAAATTAATCGCACAGGGTAAGTTATCTACAATGTTCTATAATTTTGATCTGTAGTTTAAATAAAAGATCAGCAACATACATATCAGAAACAGACAATTCAAATGTCGTTATTGCCGCTTAAAATAAAATGTATAGTTTTATTAATATAAATGGTAAAGAGAGATAGTTTATTTTACCAAGAGAGAATTAAAAAAGAGTTATAAGAAATATATTTTCTCAGATCTGCATCATCTATGATGAGCGACGACGAACATGAATCATGGGATGCACCATTACGAAGACAAACTGTACCCTGGGCCAACAACAATACGCATACTAAAGGTATGTGTAAATTCGTTAAAATAGATATTTCCAAGTAATGTAAACTCTAATGTCTTTGTATTTCTATTCGACGTTTGTAAATTCTGTGTATTATTCTGTATATTCTTATTTAATATAAAAATTTCTTACCAAAAGAAATTTTTTGCACTAAGTTCTTAAAAAAAACATTAGAGTAAAATAAACTCAAAACTAAAAACTAAAAAAGTAAGATGCAATTTTCCTTTGACAAACATAACACATAACGCATTGTCAGATGTCGAAGTTCAAACGACAAACTCGCCGCATCGCGTGTCTCATCATCGTGCGTCAGTCGATGGAGAACAGAGTTTAATCAACACTCCATATACCAGAGAGCCTAATGTCCCAATTCAATGTCCACCGGAAGAGCAATCTTGTCGCAACAGTAACATTTCTAGCTATCAGCCTCCGAATAAACGTTCTATTTCATCTACCGAGTCTCATATTTCTTCTGTAAGTTTGCAAGAAAGTAAGAGACATTATGTGTCCGCATAATATTAGCTGATTTATAATGTAGAATTAAACGTTAAAAAGTTTTGAAAGAATTGATCTTTGTAAAAAAAAAAGAAAAAAAAGAAGACTTATTTATTAACAAAAATAATATTATTTTCTATATATGTAAAATATATATTCTATATATGTATATATGTAAAATATAAATTTATATTTTATATACATATAGAACAAAATCAATAATGCTGGATCAGCACGCTTCAGAAAAAAAATTCCATCGCCACCAATACCATTCAATCAAACGCAATCGTCAGCAATGAGCAATTTTAACAACTATGAATTAAACTTTCGATACAGAAACAACATAGATGAAGGCATAGAGTGGAATCTTGAAGACAAGAGTAATCGCAACAACAATAATCGGTATAGTTATTTTGTTAGGATAAAATTTTATGAGTTTTTATAGCTTAATACATACATAATTATCTTTTTTAATACAAAAATAAATATATTTACACGATTCTTTAAGTATTATACCATGTGTGAGAAATATTAATTCGGCTAACAATAATTATTTTTCGCGTTATAGCATAAATCCCATCAAAGAATTGGAAATGATTGGATGCAGAAACAATAATGACGATGATGATGATGCACCTCCGTTTAACTTTCAAGTAAAATGTGCAAATTAATTCGTTCTACTTCTTTGTATCTTGTATAGTTATATGTATACATTTACACATATTTTGTAATTTTTATTACAAATCTGTGATTCAAGTATGCAAATGTATCACAAAACCATGTATCACAAAACAATTGATGTATACGTTATAAACTTTAACAAAGACAAGAAATTGCACATACATTAATTTTTAACAGTCATTATTATTTTAGGCGATGCTTCGGAAAACGCCTCATCAACGGGCCTCGATGAAACGTAATCCTGTATATGAGAGCGTCACGTCGCCATCAATCCATCAGTCTTATCGCGATAATCAAGACTTGTACGATTCGAATGTTGTCTATAAGAGCGGCAATAGTCGTAAAGATTCACCAGAGTGGAGTCCAAATGAGATAATACGCATGTCAGAAAAATACGCGAGAGAAAATGAGAGATACATTAACAATGATAATATTACCGCAGAGATTGCACCGGGGATTGTTATTAAAGGTCACGTGGCCGAATTATAAGTCATCGACCAGAGATTCAATTGTATCAAACTCATTATCAGTTAATTATATTATAATTATATGCTTAATCAAATTATTTCTCTCTTCATATTGTAATATTATCATAGTAAAGAATGAGTTTTATCATAGTAAAAACACATAATCAAAATGTATAAAACTCATTTTACACATTGTAAAATTACAAAAGTAAGATTTTAATATAAGCAAGTAAATTTGCACTTACTTCGAACACAATTAATAATCACATTGATCAGAGTTGATTTTATATTAAAATAAAATTAGAAACGACATATATTCGCGATAAATTAGTATACTTGCGCTTGATCAATAATTACAACTTAATCTTCTAATCCGGTTGAGTGTTATTGTGGCTATAGTTTTGTTGAGAATTTTGTTTAATAATGTTAACCAATGTATCTAATTTAGTAGGATGCGCTATCTGCAACACCATGTGCGCTTCTTCTAAAATTAAGAGACCGTTATGCGCGTCACTGGCTGATAGATTGTGTGTTGATATCACATGTCGTCTCCAAGCCGCATGCGTAGGAAGAACCTGGAAATTATAAAAATAAAAATTATTGTCCATCAAACATACATTAGAATTTAAGTATGATTAATTCGATTTGCTTTATCTTAAAAAAAATTAAAAAGTTTTGCAAACTTACTTGTAAACACCACTTGCAATTAAGAGATGGAGAGGTAGTATGAACGGCTTTTATGTGTCTTCTGCGAAAACCCCAACTGGTGTAAGCTCTATCGCAAAAAGGGCAGGGAAACGGTGGATATGTCGAGTGTCCCTCCTTTATAGTTTCTTCCGATAAATCTGTCGGTCCTGGCTCAGTGAATACAGGAAATCCGGATTTCAGAACTTCAGAATTACGTTTTACAGGCAAATTTGAGAACTCGGAATAATCTAACATTTGTTTAACGCAAGATTGATTTGGTGAATCAGATCGTGGATTCTCCAACATTTTGGAAGTATTCCACAATAAAGTCTGTTCAACTGCGAGCGGCTCTTTTTCGTGTGTTTGTGAATCTGGAGAAATGTTGCGAGCTTCGGCTATCACTTTCAGAATCGGCTTTGATGATCCTATAAGGAATTTCTATTATTTGAATTGTTTTTTTCATAAATAAAAAGAAAATAAGACGCGCATCAATTAAATATTAGTCGACTTTATACACTATACAGCAAATAAGTGATGTATATATATGTATATGTATATATATATATATATATATGTACACACACACACACAATCGTATTTGTTTGATATTTTAGTAAATATTTATTCTTCTTTTTGTTTTTTTTTTTCGTTTTTTTTTAACTTACACAACACAAAAAAGTACGATTCATACACGCGCTTCTCCCTCCACACACACACACACACACACACACACACAGAGAGTATACTCTAATGTTTTGAATAATACAAACACTATTTATTCACATTACATATCGCCCTGTTTTTAGATTTAAGATTACTTAACTATTATTTACATTTATAAAATATATGCAAAATATTTTCCTTCTCAAAAAACTTTTAGACAATTATCGCCTTTATAACTATTACATATAACGCAAATCTTATTTTTGTATAAGTATTCGATATATGATAATTAAAGGAGTATAACAGGTGCATTGAAATAAAAAGACTATTAAAAATGAAAAATAGTTTATTTGTAACCAGTCGTTTGTCTTGTCTACAATATCGATTTAAATAATCACCAATTCGAAACTATTAATACATTTCAACAAACACCCGTGCTACCAATGAGAACTCGGTTTTACACGTAAACAGAGATCAAAGACAGCGTAAGCTTCGAGAAATGGATTAAGGAAATATCGCGCACGTTGATTCGCAACGTGTATCCTAAATAGTTCGTGATGTATCCTGAATAAATTATTCAACTTTCTGCTGTGATTTAAATATTCTACAAGCATATCTTAAACTCACTATATCTCTGTACGAGAACTACAGTTTCTTTTTCTGTAAGTGTACATATAGTTGGTAGTCATAGCGTGCTGCACGTTCACGCGCGCGTATGATCATACACGCTTTTTTGTGTACATACATATTATTTACATATATACGATACATATACTTCAATACATGTACGTGTTCGCACGCATGACAGATGCATATATACACGCGCATCCTGTTCAGATATTGATAATGTGTGAGCGAATACGTGATGAGTATATTCAAGTGCGAGAGAGAGAGAGAGAGAGAGA